>BMAW01100183.1:419918-494796 GCA_019974015.1 Nephila pilipes | reverse complement strand
TAATACCATTATGAACTGTGTTTTCAACATTTAGCTACGTCTCAGATGAATTTGAACTGTATTTTTTAAAAACTACATGAAACTGACTTACAAAAAAATAATTTCTTAAGTTTTCTAATTAGTACTATCAGTAAACATATTTCTACTTTTCAAATGGACCCAGCGAATTTGTTCTTGCTTTTTGTTTCATAAAGTAGAGTACACTTCCAAATAATAATAAAATAAAATATGGATGTTTCTTGTTACGTATCTTCTTAATCTATGTGATAGAATTTTTGATAAAAAATTTTTCATCAATCGAACGTTATTGTAATGTAGAACCTTAAACATTTACAGAATTTCTTCAAAACAGAAAAACAAATAGAAAAAAAATTTACTACAAAAATAAACAAAAATAAAAATTCGCTGTTCAGCTGCGATCCTGAGAAGTCCTCCATTTTCTTACTGCACAGAATGATCGAAAACCAAATAGAGGAAAACTTTAATCCACACACAATGGAGAGAATTCTTTGAAATCGTGAAAATACAATATTTTCCCTTCTCAGAGAATCATATAACTAGTCTTTTCTTTTTATTAAAAGAAAATAATAAAATTTTGCAATAAACATGTTTAATTAATCATACTGTGGATGATATCATGTTATTAACATATCTTTCGGAAATATATAATTATTTAATGCAATACATTTTTTAAAAAATCAAGACATTGAATAAATAAAACTTTATGCATAATTATACAAAAGCAAGTTTCACTTTCCGAGTCTTCTGTTTCCTCACGGGCTTACCTTCTTTAGGGAAGAACTGACATCATGAACCGAGGTACTTTAGTGATATATGTAGTAAGAACGTATATTATAATAGTACTATTGTTGTGTATAATTTAATACCTAAAAAAATCATAATCATACAAATTTAAAGAAAAACAATTACACAACCATTTTCTATGCGAAGTTTTGCAAAGTGCAGATTTAATCACTAAAGGGGCTAACTTTAAATTACAAAATTATTCAATTAAATATGTCGTTAATTATGAAATATTATATAAATATCATTATAAAATTATATATAAAATAATAATTTATAAAATTATAAAAATAATAATTTATAAAATTATAAAAATAATAATTTATAAAATTATAAATTAAATATGTAAAATTAATTTTTTTACATATAATGTAAAAAAAGAATTATAAAATTATTCAGTTAAATATGTGACGGCTCTATCCACGATCTTTCTACTAACAGTCCTCTTGAGGAATTTTCAGTCCTTAATTTTTACTGGAAAGCTTCCTCCGAAGAAGAGAACGTGATCATGCAAATTAAGACTGATATATATATATATATATATATATATATATATATATATATAGTATAAGCTTTCAGGAGGAGAGGGAGGAGAGGAGAGGATAGACTTCTAGCTGAGCATTAAATAAATTAAGCGTTTTAGAAATGTCGAGTCTTCCTTCCGACCAAAAACCCTTACAATGGCGCCCCGTTTACCCAAACCCTGAGAGAGGAGTCAGCTCGAGTTTTAGAGTATCACCAGAAAATTTTTTTTCCGAGAAGGCAAAAGTGTCGGAATTTTTAGATAGTATTGATAATAATGTGTCATATTATGACATATCCACAAATTTAGCCTGTGTTTACCTAAAGGGTCATCTTATTGGAAGGGTAAAATATTGGTTCGAGGTAATAGGCTCTTCGTACGTGACGGAAACAGCAACAGATTTCGCACAATTAAAACAGGCATTAACAACCAGCTTTCCGGTGGTCAGAAATAGATCGGAGTTAGAGGCTGAGTTTTACTCGTCGCACCAAGTTAGAAGTCAGGCACCGTCAGATTTTGTTTATAAATTATTGAAGATACAGAAAACCTTAATTTTGAAATGACTGAAGAAAACCTGGTGAATCACATCATTATGAGATTACCCCCACAGGTAATGGATTATGTAGAAGTTCGAAACCCCACAACAAAGGCACAACTTTTACAATTAGTAGAAAAGTATGAGGAACGACATGGGTATAAGGAAACCTCGGGTTCGAGCAATGATGGCGGAAGAAAGGAATGGGATTCGAGTAGAAGATTGCGCGACAGTCGTTTCGAAGGAAACTGGCGGAATAGAAGGGTTGATTATAGGCAGAATGATGCGCAGGTGACTAATGTGGATTCGAATAATTTTAGATATAGCGGAAGTGCAGGAAATCAGAGGTTCGAGAACAGGATACGGAATGATCGAGGTGATCATAGATTCAATGGTCGCAATGATTTTACAAATAGAGGATTGAGTTATGATTGGACCAGAGAGGATCGAAGAAATCTTCGAAATTTCAGTTCGAATAGATCTCGTCATAAGCGAGTTATGGCTCTTGATCCCCATAACGCAAGGCAAACTACAGAAGTGAAATGCCAGAATATCGCCAACTGTGGTGTTAATCGTAACCAAAGTTTTGATCGCGCTCCAATAGCTTTAAATTCATTATCTGTAAAACCGGCAGAGACTTGCAATCAACTTAAGAGGGAATTTGAAAATGTTATTAAAGCCTTTCAGAGTCGGCTACAAACTTTGATAAGAAGGCCAGAGAGATTACAGAAGCGGATCCGATGTTTATTAAATAACCAATATCAATATATTAATTACAGTTTTCCTTTTGCCTCTAGTAATAATTCTAAACACTTCAGTCACTTTGTTAGAAGGCGCGCGAGCACCAGTTATTATGAAAAACCGTCTAATCAATATGGTCGAGAGATCCGAGTGAAGCTAGGAGAAGACTTAGTGTGTGGTAATATTGAGAAATTGTTTGAAGAGGCTAGGCGAAATACTAAGATTCAACAGGATAGATGGGTAAAATATTATAATAAGAGAAAACGGGAAGTTGATGTTAAGGTAAAGGATTTAGTATTGTTGCAAACACATCCTATGAGCTCCGCGAGCAAGAGGATTGTGAGCAAGTTTAAACATAAATTTGAAGGCCCATATGAGGTGATGAAAGTTGAGAACAACAATGTGGTTATTTGGAAAGGGGGCTAATCGATAACGGTGAATATAGATCAGGTACTGATTTATCCCTCAAGAGAAAGGGATGAAGGTGTTGTGGAGACAGACGGATTGGATGGTGAAGGGTCCAGGGTAGAACAGGTAGAAACTGAGGGTAGCAAAGGTCTAGCTAGGGAGGAAAGCTCTAAAGAGGAGCAATGGCGAGGTAAGAGAATGAGAAGTGAAGGGTCGATTGAATCTTCCAATAATCACGAAAGACAGCATCAGAGTAAAAGGAGGCCACCAGTGAGAAGGAACTGGTGAAAACGCAGTGCGCCTTCTTAATTAGTTGAAAATACTGAATTTAAAAGACGACCCCATGGGAGCTGTAAGTGGAGAAAGAGGCTAATTCCGGTATCACTTCCAACTGATCCAAGAACAAGAAAGATGACCAGGAGAGAAGCAGCTGACGAAAGTATAGTCCTGTCCAAAAGGTCCAGTCGCTGTCCATCCCGAGGAGCAAACATCGAAAAAAAAGTCCGGTCTGGAAGGTCCAGTCCCGGTCCACCTCGAGGAGCGGCAGACAACGACAGACATGTCCTGCCTGGGAGGTCAAGTCCTTATCAGCTTCGCAGCAGACATGTCAAGGAAGGACAAGATCTGTCCCGGAGATCAAGTCCATATCCCCTACGCAACAGATTGCGCATCAGCGAGAGGTAAGCGGCAACAGGAAGGACAAGTCCATACCTGACAAGAGCCGGAGAAGTAGAAACAGCGAGGAGCAGGAGTAGATTTCGGCCCTACAACGACGCAACTGTGATGATTGTAAAAGGAAAATGACTGTAAAATGTTCCAGTTGTTAGTCATTTAAGTGTGTTTAAATTTATTAACGTAATTTCTATCGGGTCGTTAAGACCCTCAAATAAATCACGTTTTCTTCACGGAGGGGGGGGGAGTGACGGTTCTATCCACGATCTTTCTACTAACAGTCCTCTTGGGATAATTTTCAGTCCTTAACAATTATTTTTATTAGAAAGCTTCCTCCGAAGAAGAGAACATGATCATGCAAAATAAGACTGATATATATATATATATATATATATATATATATATAGTATAAGCTTTCAGGATGAGAGGGAGGAGAGATAGCTTAGACTTCTAGCTGAGCAGTAAAGAAATTAAGCGTTTTAGAAATGTTGAGTCTTCATTCCGACCAAATTCCCTTACAAATATTATAATTAAAGCAAACAACAAAGTTGTGACACAATTCTGCAACCAGTCAGTTGCCAACTTAATAGTTACTCGAATCATCAATCTAAATTTTAACTTACAAGAAAGTTCAAGTACAGACAAAGCAATTTAAATAGTCAATTAAGTTTTAAAATAGAGTTTAATACTCCTCTAACAAGGAGATGCTCACAACCAGTGTCAATTTTTTACCCGCTAGTACTATCAATTTTTATAATACGTTAAAGAACGGGCTTACCGTACTGCGATGTGTCTACGTATTCCAATTATACAATCCACCAGACAGTGTTCGGTCCAAGTCTCATAAGTCACTTAGACATGCAAGAAAACTCCCGCGCACTTCCCACTAGCACCTTTCCTAGTGTTGTAGCTGTCTTAATTCAATTCTCTGTTGCTATTATGTGACTTGATTCTATTTATTCACCTATTCACCACACTTCTATACTGAATTGATATAATAAAACTTCATTTGATTTGTAAGAAGCTAGAGACTTAGAGACAGAGAGAAATTCCAGATGTTAGATAAGGGAAATTTCATTATTAGTATATGTTACAAAATATTGAAGTGTACAAAAATATTCCTTTCATATATTAAAAATGAAAGCAAACGATACATTATTAAACTGATTTTATTTTAATCTAAACATAATTATTGCAACTGGAAAATGAAATAAATCTTTATGTATTAATATCTATTCTTAATACTTATTACTACTAATAATAAGGTGACTACAATTCAAACTATTGAGAATCGATTGGGAGAAATCAAATTAGATTAAACATGTCACATATATTTATTTTTGAAAAGTGGTCAAGGACGATATTTCGCGATTGTACAAAAACAAAAACCCCTATGGCGGCTAATTATAAATTTCTTAAATAATTATTCAGCTATTGAGAATAATGATTCAAACATAGACACATAAAACATAAAAAAGGTAATTCAAAGAAATAAAAAAAAATTGTGAAAATGTTAATAACTGAAATAACTAAGGGTATAAAGTAAGAAAAAATTGCTGTCTCAGGATTTGGACTGAGATGCGTGGTTAAACTAATTTTATAGGATCCTAACCATCTATTACTAATAAATAAAACTTAATAAAAATATTAAATAAAACTTAATAACTATTACTTAATAAATAAAATAGGTAAGGACCAAAACTCAATAGAATTTTTTTAAAAAAAAATCAAAACATCCCGCAAAAGAAAAATATAAAAAAAAAAAAATACAAAATGGATTAAAATATCCAAAAATAAAAATGTTCGACAACGAAACTAACTTAATTTAAAAAAATAAATAAAACACACATGACTTATTAATAAGCATAGAAAGGAATCGCAATTTTATTTCCAAAAACACACGAGATATAATCTAGATTATATTTACAAGATTACATTCCCACCTTCTAGGACCATAATTGTGAATACTTTTATATCAACCGTACCATAATCAAATATTGTAAAAATTCTAAAACATTTTTTAAAAAATACTCATTTTTATTTAAAAATTTTTGTGTCGTAATTAATTTCTGAAAAAAAAATAAATGAGTTTCAAAATAAATACTAATATTCCCGTCTATATTCAATAAATATAAATAAAACATATTATACGATAAGATCCTTGAATTGACACAAATCAAAGCAAAATTAAAGACTTTAAACGTATATTTAAATATATTTGCATAAATAATTAATCTATTTTATGATTAGTATATTTTAAATAAATTTTAAAAAAATTTATAAGGAAATTAGCTAGAGGGCAGAATTTGTAAAATTTATTAAAATTAGCAAAAATATCTAATTTATTCGTAACCAAATTTTTGTTACGTAAGATATAATTAAAAATATTTCTAAGAATTAAATTTGGGATATCTGTTTCCCAGAAAGCTACCCTATTCACAACACAAAAGTTGAAAGCTTCCCTTTTATCAAAAATATTTCTTTACATTTTACTATCAGTAATTTCTAATTTAAAAACTAAATACTCAATTTCCATTTTATGATTAGAAGTTAGAATTGAATTTAAATAATAAAAAAAAGATAAAATGATTCTTTCGGTTAATTTTCAGGGTTGTATTAAGATTATTTGTATATCTAAAATAAAATTAATTATTTTCAATTATTCAGTTCTGATCATAATAATGCAAATATATATTAGCTAACGATTGCTTATTTGTCCACCTTGCTGTGTACATTTAACTGCCTTTATTAGGTTTAAAATAATTTTCTTCTCAAGAGCTGAATTAATTAATTTATTTTTTGAAAAGTAATAAATTTATTAATTTTATAATTCTTAGAATTAATTGAAAGTACCTTGACAAGATCATTTATATCTATTGTGTGCACTCCTATCCCCATTAATATGTTTTCTTATAATTTAATACACACAACAGATAAAGAAAACGCTATTCCATTTGCTTCTGAATGTTTATTAACATGTTTTACTTTGGCTTTATTCATCGGATAAATGCTTTTTATTCATCGGAACTTCCTAATTTTAGATTCCTTTGCAGTCTTGAATTTTTAAAGAAATAATTGCTGCAGAATACTTAACAGTAAAGTTTTGAATGGCTCAATAAGGAACAGAAGAAATACATCTAAAAAATATCAGTTTGTAACGCAAAATAATAATAATTATAATAAATAAGTAATTAAGTTTATAAGTAACAAAACATGGTAAAAATGAAAATATAAGAAATAAAACTCGTGCTTTAAGACGCTAAGAATAATATTTTACTTTAATGAAATTTATTAAATTAACGAAATTCAAATTTATGCACTTCTGGTTCTTGATTTACAGTTCATACTTTCTTACTTCGACTCTCCTCCACAAAAGTCATAAGGAGTCATTTTAACTGATTTCATTTCAGATAAATCGAGCTCAAGGAATAAATATCCCCCTTTATTTTGTACGAGGAAATCAGTGGCGAATAATGAGCATGAAACTTTCTAAATGTAAAAAAAAAAAAAAAAAAAAAAAAAAAGCATCAATGAAGAAATGCCCGTGTAAAGAAGTAATTTTGCACAAACGATAAGCTTCTTTCAAGTTTTTTCGACAACGTCTCTTTTGTCCTCACTGTCTGTAAATAAAAGAGCATATATACTGGTGAACAGAGAGATGGATCGCCACAAGCAATTTTTTTAATGTGTGTACATCTGCTGTCTGAACCCCTTGCGAACTGCTCTGCTCACTAGACACGCACCTTTAGACAAAATATGCCCAAAATAATCTTGGATTTTTTTTTAGAAAATATAGGAATCGCGGAATAATGATAAGGAAAGAAGAAATTATGAACACATTTGGAATTTAAAGAATCGTTTGTTCAACAGAAATATTTTTCCAAACTGTTTATCTCAGAGAAGAAAAAATATTTTACAAAACTGGTCAATAAATTAAACCGAAGAGTTTGCATTATGTTCCTTCTGATACCACATAATTTTTTTTCCAGCCATGTTTATCTTTATTTTATTTTTTCTCACTCGTAAGCCGTTTTTATGACACTTTCTCACACTTTACAGTAACCTCAAAAATCTTTTCATTCTCCCTTTAAAATAGTTTTCCTTGAAAGTATTAACATTCAGCAATAAAAGGGGTTGCATCGTTGTTGCATTCTTCGCTATGGAGGAAAATTTTTATCTGAAATTCTTTAATCTGCAATCGATTTTTAAAGCCCTCTTCTGTTAAAGACAATAATTAACTGCTAACTAAATACCATTCCGGAGCGTAATTTGTTTTACAACTACCAAAAAAAAAAAAAATCCAGAAGAGATTTAATCATTGATGGCAATTTTTAACTGAAAATGAAGCTAAGGTTAAACTTTTCCTACAATTCTCCATTTTACAATGTGAATAAATAAATATAAACAAAATCACACAAAAAATCACCGATTATGTGCTTCAATTTAAAATCGTCTCTCCATCCACACCAATTACAGTTTTTAATAGATAAATAATGATTTTGAAGGACGTGATTTTTAAAGCTTTTGAACACAATTTAGAAACGTGTATTTGTTTCATTAAAGAAAATGGAAATCAAATTTCCTTGTTTAAAACAATAAAAGAAAATCGCTAGGACTAGGTAATGTATCGAGAACTGGGCCATGAATGACTAAAATTTCAGTCGGTAAAGCATTTTCTTTCTGCTATACGGGAATGGTATTTCCAAAACCCGATCTGGAAATGGAGTACTCTGATCCATTGGTATACATGCCGTAATCCATAGCAACACAGTGGACTCGGCTAAAAAAATCCAAGTTGTTTTTAGTTACATATTATAATGGCTGAAATATTCGGTGTTGTACCGGCCTTTTTACTTTGATGGGTATGGATTTATATTTAGCCTAATTCAACTTATCAAGATTGTATAAACTTAACTACCCCTCTAAGATTACCAAAAAAAAACGTCATCTAAAATTTCCTTTCCATAACATAGAAACGTCCTCAAAACTTATTAGTTGAAACAAATTAAACTCTTTCTTATTTTACTATATAGATAACACATTAAAATATATGGTCCAGTCACATTAATGTGACCACATGTCAAAATTTAGAACAACCAACGGTCGCGGAAAAAGCCGTAACAAAATGGGCATGAAGGCAGTTAATAGGGTTCTGGAAGGTACTCACGGGGATGTAGTGCGATTGGTCCCACAAATTCTCGACCGGGGAGTTGGAGGCAAAGAGAATGCGGAAAACTCATTCTGATGCTTTTCTAACCCTGCTAGTTATAAGACAGGGTGCATTATCCTACTGGAAGATGCAACCCTACTCAGGATAAACAATTCGTATGTAGTGGGGACATAATCCGCAAGGAAAAATGCAAACTTTCGTTGATGCATCGAGTCTTCCAGAATGATGAGTGCACTCAAAAAATGCCTCGAAAACATTTGGCAAACCATAACCCTGCTACCTCTAATGATATTTTAGCCGCCCATTACAACCTCGCTGATTCAGCCACTCAGTCAAGGTATTATAGCACCATTTAAAATAAGGCAAACGTATAAATATGTTTCACATTTAGTGGAAGAAAGGAATATGACTGTTGTGAAAGCATGAAGAAAGCTTACGATTATGGATTGTATTACACATGCTTCTTTTGCCATCAAACAGTTGCGCCAATAGACCTTAAATGCTCGTTGAAAAAAAAATTGCCAGCATGCGTCAATAGTAGAAGTTACTTAGTACAAAAATCAGTCTGGTATTCTGAAATTATGACTATCAAATGCATTTGATGGCGAAGATTTTAACATGCAAACGCTGACATCGATTAATTGATGCTGCAAAGCTCTTTGGATAAGATAATTTGACCGAATGTATGAAAGTTTATGATAATAAAGAAGTCCATAATGACGAAGTTGAAGGCGAAGTTCAACTATTAACGGCTGATTTAACTATCGAGGGCTTGAAATTTACTACAGTTATGGAACAACATTTTCTTACTCAATGATTCTGACATGGAGCGTGTATTAAAATTTAATGTAATCTTAAGTTTTGTGCTTTTTGGATATCAAGAAATATATAAGAAATATACAATTAATATACAATTAATATACAATTAATTTTATTTTTTCAATCTACTGTAAAACCAGTTCCTCCGACACTCAATAGATGTCGCCACAAATCAGAGTCATGTGATAAGCTCATGTAGCGCCACCTATCCCAGAACAAAACTAAGTGACACTTCGTTTTCGCTCTTCTTATTAGCGTCTGTTCGCAGCCCAAAATCCCTATGATAGACCGAAAACTGGACGAGTCTACTTAAATCGTGGGGATTATAGGAATTTCGCTGAGTTGTGGTATTTAGGGGATTTCCCCTCTCGACTGAATTCTGATATTTTTATGAATTTCTAGATTACGTATTTTTTCGATACTGTCATCGTTTTTTATGTGTAAGAGCGTGATTCATCTTCTCGGCCAAATTATCAATAGAAAAGGCTTATTGTTGAACAGTTGTTGGTCACTGGCTTTTGGTGCATGCATACTTGGGTAGCAGCATCAGTTGTGTTATTTAATAGCCAAACCTAGAATGAAGGAAAATTAATCTTGCAATATGTGTTATTCATATCCTCTCCACAAGATCAAAAACAAAGGAACCAGATAGCCTAAATGGGTTTTTTTTCTGAGAGTTCAAATTTTTACTCATATTTCAACTATAATGTCTTCACCTCAAATTTTGTAGTTATGTTAAGAGGTAGTCAAAACTAAAAGCCATCAATTATACTTTCATTTTAAAAAAAAGTTATTTTTATTATACATTGAAATCCTTATGGGAAGATATATCCACCCATTACTTTAAATTAATACTTGAATTATTTGTGAAAAATTTAGATTGTCTTATTATCAGCATCTCTGTATA
This sequence comes from Nephila pilipes, assembly GCA_019974015.1. Classification (NCBI taxonomy): domain Eukaryota; kingdom Metazoa; phylum Arthropoda; class Arachnida; order Araneae; family Nephilidae; genus Nephila; species Nephila pilipes. Next base: position 484,217 of record BMAW01100183.1, on the reverse strand, counting down.
AATTTCTTATTAATAAAAATTATTATTTATATTACTTGTGAAGTACTTTGATTATTCCTTTATTATTGGCATTTCTGATTTATTGATTGATTTAAATTATATGTGTGTGTGTTTAGATTTTCATATAATCTTAATCTGTTTTGGATTATTTTCATAATATTATTATTATTTGTATTCATTTTTGATGAGCAGATTAGAGTAACTTTCATTCATCTTGTCTTCAATTTGCACTGTATTTCTTAAACATTAAGAAATTCTTCAAAAAACAAAGCATTTCAGTTATTTGAATCGTAGGTCGATTTATGATTGTGTCACTAATATACTTACAGGCTATGTCATTCACTTTGAAGTTATGTACAAAGTATGTCATCATTGTTCCATAGCAAGCAGTGAACTTGGAGAGTAAGTGCCCAACAGGTGTTAATTTTTGGTGTCTTTATCAATCTGCAATAACAAAAAGAGAAAAAACCAGATTCCCTCAAATTGCATATGGGAACATCAATAAGAGAAAGCTTTTTGCAATATATCTTTTCTATTAACCAATGGTTTGCTTCTAATAGACTCTTGCAAAGGTGTGTCAAATGTGGTACGCAAAATGCAAACAAAAGTTTGCATATGATTTGGTTGAAGTGTCGAAAGTAAATATTTGTGCACAAAGTCGTGTGAAACATGTATCAGTAAATGTAAACAGTAAATATGTATCATAATTTTTTTCTTTGTAAAACGTGCATCTGCTTGGACATATTCGATGGGCGAGGGATATATTTATCGAACACCTTTCTGGCAAATGCCAATTCTAATCTCTCCCTTTTCTTGCCTCCTGGTCAGATTTTTATTTATCAAAATCTCTTTTTCACACTTGAGCTCTTTTTACCTTGACCTTTTTAGATTTGCTATTTGGATTTTAATATCCCCGGCTTGGGCCGAGTTTTTTCTAGCTCCTCGCCGGTTATTTTCTCACTTTCTCAGCTATCTTTTTTTTATCTTGCCATTTTTCCATCTTGCATTTTTCATGTTCTCATTCCCATTTGTCTGTTTTTATCTATGTATCATATTGTTATCATGTTTCTATTGTGGATTAATACGGGAGACAGGTTTTGCCCAGTCTCCCATGATTTATTTTAATTACAGACCCAATCCTGCTCTTTTTTTAATTTCAGACAACCTTCCTGCGGTGAATTCATTCCCTTCACCAATCTTTTGAATTTTTCCGTACTCTTGGGTATTCTCCTTCTTTGCTCAATTAACTTCGAGCACTCTTTTATTTTTCTTTCCTACTTTTTCGAAAGTAGATCTTTTTTCTTTCATGTCTGATTTTCTTTTTGAAGTGTGCTGTTTGTTATAATTGCTTGGTTAGTATTTTATTGTTTTGACTTATTGTATTTTTGTAAACCTGACATATTCAGCTGTTTGGTCTTGTAACCCTTCCTTGTATATATATTATTTGCTGAATAAAATTTTTTAAATTTTGACATAAATTTTTTTCATTTGTGTTTTTATTCATAATATATTTTCATATGAATATAATATTGGTGACACAAAAAGTACAAAATTTTAAAAATGGTTGTATTTATTATTATTTTACATTACTCTTCATTTTTCATGTTCGTCAATTGCAATTAATATCCTGAAAAGTGTTATCAGTTATTATAAATACCTAATGAAATTTTTGAAAAATGCTATTATTTCTTAGAAAAACCTACAGCTTATGATATAATAGATGGTGATACATGAATCAATTTAGTAGCTTACTCATTTCTATTTCAGCTTCTTTCAAGATTATGATTTATTAGGTAATGATCCGGCATTGAGAAGCCGGGTTCAGGAGAATTACAGCAGGTATGACATAATTCCATAGGTCCACCAGGGAAGAGTCTGGGGACTACAGGTGTTTTACCACACCATGAATTTTTTTCCTATGGGAGTCAACTCCAACAAGAGATACAGAAGGTTTTTCACATTATTGGCATCTGAACAAGCCCATCTTGACAACGAGACTGTAAGAAGGTCTTGAGAATGCTTGGGAGGAAGGAGGACCAGTTGGAGGAGATTTCGGTTGATCTAGCAGGTGTTTATAGTCAGGAGAGGAGGAAGAGGGTGACAAATTACTATTTTCATTAAAAGCTGGAAGATCAGGAAATTTTTCTCTGAATATGGTTTCAATTTCAGAGATTTTTTGGTCAACTGGTAAGTTTTTTGGGGCTTCTTTAAGCGAGGCAGAAAGTGAAGCAGACTAACAAAGGAACTTTCTTTGTTTCATTTCAGTGCTATAAATTCAACCAACCCACAAATATGAATGAATCCCTTCCATTTCCTTACTGTGTGTTATATGCAATACATGTAACAAAATTAGGGATCCATTTTGCAAAGAAGTGTAAATTTTTAAAAAAAATTAAAATGTAAAAGATATGTGTTCTTGCTGGATTTTAGCATGCCGACCCACATTTTATTTTTTTTACCTCCAAAACTAAATAAGCTATTAAAAACAGATCCCTAAAGAGTTGTTTAAATATCCTTAAGAATATTACAAAAAAAAAAATTTTTTTTCATTTTAAAAAATTAAAAAAGGAGTAGGGTTTTGAAATTTTTTAAAACAAATTTTAATTTATAAAATTGTGTTCGCAATGTATTCAAATTTTCATGTTAAATCATTTTCTTCAAACACTAATTAACTTGCTAAAACCAAATTCTTAAATGCATTAATAAAAAAAATGGTTCAAGAGTACCAAGTCTGTTTAAAGGAAACCAGGTTGATTAAATCTGAATGTGTTACAAGTATAATTATCAGATGAAATTTGCACCCAAAAATCTTTGTCTGACATCTATTCCTTGATTTGCATGAATTCTACCAATAATTAATAGGAGTAATAATCAATAATAATTTTCTTTTTTAGTAATAATTACTTTTATGCTCTTTCAATAAAAAAAAATATTTAGTCCAGAAAATTATTGAATACTTTTTAAAATTATTTAATCCAGAAATATACTATATGAATTGATAAACTTAATCTTATTTAAAATATAGAAATACTAGAAGTATTCTTGATAAAATTATATGAATCATAAACAATGGTGGATCCATACAAAAATCGACTGGTGGTGGGGGTACATTTTTTTTCTTCAAATAGTTCATTAGACTTAATTGTGTTTATAATTAATACTTAAAAGTATTTATTTACCGAGGTAAATAAAAAATACTTTTAAATTTAATTGGAATTTCCTATTCAGGTATGTTATTTTACCTGTGCATGAAATTATGTTGGGAGCCTGTACCCTCCCCATGGATTCACCACTGTATATAAAGAATTACTTGGGAACCCACCTTTCCTATTTGAATAAAAGGGGTAATGTATTCTTGCCTCAAATTCTGAATGGTACAATATATCCTTAAGGTAACATGGGAAAATGTGCTCATTGAATAATATATAACCTTAATATTATTCAATGAGATTAATATGAGAATGGTGCCCATTGAATAATATATAACCTTTTCATTGAATATGTGTATTAACAAAGATGCTGTTTTCTTATACAGTGATGCATCTTTCTCCAACATGTAATGAAGTATCACTCTTAGAAGAAAAAAAAATTGTGAATTTACAGGCTTTTACTTATGTTGTTTTTTGATGGATTACATATATGATAGTGCAGATGTTAAATGTTTTCTGAAGCAATCAAAATTTTAATGAGTCGGAAGTTGTATTTATGACAATGAATGCTACTTAAACTTATAATTAGTTATAATAGCATTTTGCTTCATTTGTCTACTTTAAGATTACATTTGCTGTAAAAGAAAAATAATCATTCTTTTTCTTTATTTTTTTGTAACAGTTTCTTTTATCTTTTTATTGGAAAATCTTATTTTTTAAATAAAGTTATTTTGTAATCTAGTCATTTTTGCTTCATGCTAGAGAAAACTGCATTCAGAAGAACAAAATTGAAACAAGATGAATAAAATATCATTAAGTAGTGTTTTATTCAAGATATAATTGATAGATGAAAGAATGGCTTGAAAAACTCGCACTGCTTCAAGGGGGTGGAGCACATTTCACTAAATATCTTATCAATTGTTTCCTTCCCGAAATTCATCTTTGGGGAATTTTTGAAAAACCTTTCAGCATCCTAACAGTTTTCAATAACTAATATTGCTTTAAGTTATTTAATAATAAATGGTTACTAATCAAATTGTTTTACTGTATTTAATTAGTATAATTAACACTGATGTGTGTATCATTATTTCTGTTGTTTAATATTTTGTTAATAAATTCATTTAATTTGTAAAATAAAGTATCCTTTCTATTGACATAACCTGCACAATCAAAACAACATCTTGCATCTCTTAAAGTTATTCCTAAAATTTCTTTTCAGTTCAGATATGTTTGCCTACCTAATATTAAAAGTACATAATTATCAAATAAAAAATTACTTCATACAGTTGACAAAAAAAAGTATTAAAACACAAAGAAAAGTTGAATTTAAAATAGCTTGTTTACATGATAGTAACATGCTCATGTAATGCAATTACAGCATTTCTATATTGATTTCATAGTTGTCTCTACTAGTTTGTAATTAGTTTCTTTAGAATATAAATGCAAACACACCTTTTAAATACATAATTAAAAGTTAGAGCTGTGGATTCAGCAGTCAGTTTTATTATTTGGTAGTATAAATTCTAGATAACAAGATAGAATAAGCTGAATTATACATATATCCAATGTTTATAAAGCATTTAAATATCAATTCCACTTTAGAATGAATATTTTAATACTAAAAAATTCCATGAGATGCATTAATAAACAACCCAATGTTTTTTTTTTCAATGATAAAAATTTACGCATGCATTTACAAAATGAGATAAATTGCATCCAAGAAAATGGAGAAAAAAAAAATCTTCCTCGATATTTAAAACATTGTTTGTTCACAACTTTTATTCATTCCTAAGGCAACTTATTCAAAACAGAAAAACAAAGGTCAGTCAAATGAAAACTGTTTCAAAAGCAGATAAATTTCCTCAATTATCAAAAAAATATTAAATACTGGTTGAATACATTAAACAATTGATGAAAATCACACACATAATTCAAAAACAAAATATTACTACATTATTTGCCTTGAATTGGATAAATCAATTAAAACAGCAAGCATAAAATTAATCCTTCAGCTTTTTGTAACAATTGCATTTAATTACACATTCATTTTGCAAAGTAGTATGCAGAAATGTTTTTTAAATTGCATTGTACATATTTCATTTCTTTAGTTCTTAATAAAGAGCAAAAGCCTGCTTTATAAATAAATCATGGATTGCCTTTAAGATTTTTTTTTTGTTTACAAAGTACTTGTATAATAACAGAATCAATCTACGTATAGAATGCACGAGTTCTTTGTTTAAAAGCTTTGTGGTAACATCTCAGTCAGACAAAAATGTTTTCTGTATGTTTTCATCTATCTTGAAAATTTAAAATTATTTCAAATAGAGTAATTCACAATGAATAAAAAAAAATTCTAACTAATTAAATCAAGGAAATGTTAAAATAAACAGCCTAGCAACTACATTTTGGATAAATTAGCATTTTCCAAATGTATAAGAGTTCTTTGATATATATATATATTGCTTTCATTATTTTCAAAGTTTACAAATGAGTGTGTTTTAAGATTCGACTGCATCTTTTTATAAATACGTGTATTACACATCATATGCATGCATATGTTTTATATTCTTTATATACAAATATTATAAAGCAGCCCACTCATTATATAAATATTCTTGCTAAGGAAGCTTTTTAAGGCAATACAAAAACAAATAGAAATAATTTCTTTCCAAAACATTTATTCAATTGCAGAATTACTCAAGAGTTTCAAATATCCAATTTGTTTCTTACAGACACTTACTAAACTACCCAAACTTTGTATCTTTAAAAAAAAAAAAATTAGATACAATATTCATCACGAAATTCAGACTTTTTTAGTTCAAATAAATTAATAAAAACATGAAAATCTATTTTCAAAATTAATGTTTATAGTCTGATGTGATTCTTTTCTTACAGGAAAAAAATAATTTCAAAACCTTTCCAAGCATTATTCTTACACTAATATTGCTACACAGTTTTTGAAATCACAACAGCTAAAAAACTACCGAACAATCTCCCATACAATGCATGGCTATTTGACGCCAGGAAAATACACTCAACACCTCAGCGAAATTCCTCTAATCCCTGCGATTTAAGTAGACTCGTCCAGTTTTCGGTTTCCCATAGGGATTTTGGTCTGCGAACAGACGCTAGTGCTCTTCTCTTCTCCTTCGCTACCCGCGTTGAAAGTAAACTTTAAACGCCCGAGCGCGTTCCAACGCCCATCGCCAATATGGGTTAAATGAGGCAGCCATCTATCTTTATCTTATGAACTGGTCAACTTACTTTTCATATAGTGTAAATACTTTTCATTCTTCATCATCTGTCCTAATAAACGAGTAAAACTACTGCAAGCTTCATCCTTGAATATCATCAACAACATTACATGGAACTGAAATAATTTCCTCAGACAACCAAAACAAAAAAGAGCAAACCGTCGTAGATTCGGGGATAAACAATCTCCATCACCCCAATATCTACATATATATATATATATATATATATATATATATATATATATATATATATATATATATATATATATATATATCTGCTAAGAACAAACTTTATAACAACAAGAAACCAACAAAGACCGTTAATAACGAACGAAATTTTCCTTTGAATCAAACGTGACAATTGTGCTAGACATATTTGACATATCTACTGACGATAGCATTTTCGGTCCAGTCCATAATAGTTAAAGGTGCTGTTTGTTATCAAGTAGCGATGAATAGTTGAGAAATTGCTTTTTATTAACAATTTAATTTTTTATATGTTGTACTTAAGTATTGAATTTTCACTGCGCACTAATATAAATTTTTTTTACAAAAAATAAGTTGCTTTTGTCTTATAAATATTTAAAATGGATTTCAGTGTTAACTTTCTTTTAGACGTTATTTTTTTGGGGAGGGGGAGGGAAAATATTTAGAGTTTTTAGATCTTACACGATTTTTTAAAGTTACGAAATACATCCAACTATTCGACACGAGAAGGATTTCTGGTGAGCTTAATAACTTTACAAATCACCTTATTATTTAATTTAGTTTACTCAGTTGAAATATTCAATTAGTATAAGTGCTACATTTATAAAACTATTAATAATATAAATGTTAAAGCTAAAGAAGGGATTAAAATACAAGACTTTAAAAACAAATTACTGATTTACTAAAATACTTCATTCTTGTTATGTTAAAAAATTCAAAGAGTAATTATGCAATTATTGCAATAATTTAATTATTAAGAAACACCTAAAATAATGAATAATGCTCATTTAGAAAATAATTTTAGCCGCCGAGAAATTCATAATAGAATTAAAGCTATCTATAAGAAAATAGAATTAAAAAAAATTAAATGAACTCATATCTTTATTACTATAAGATATCATGAAAATGGCATTACTTATGGAACGGTCACTAATGTATATACTTACATTTTCAGATGCAAGAAAATTATTACAAAAAAAAAAAAAAAAATCTCACAAGATACTACATCCATTATGAGACTATAATACCATTGAAACTATGAAATAAATAAAGGTTCCAAATATAATTTTTTACATATATATATACATTCAATTTTCCTTTATTATCTGAAATGAAATATGATATTACAACATATTTATTACAATAAGATTTCCTCAAAAAAATTGATTAATATAATGAATTATTAAGTTAACAAGAGCATTACAAATAAAAGAAATATGATTGCCAACAAATTATAACATGACTTGTCTAAAAACAAAAATGCACGAAAATCAATATGATATTAATCCTCTATTTTTCCTAGTATCCTCAAACACTCTATTTTCATTGAAATGACACTAGGTGGTTTAGTCCAACTTAAGATATGTTGTGCCATTCTTTTACTATGGTTACTTCCAGTTCATAGGCTGATGAATGTTTATTACAAGTATATATTTTTCGACGTAATGTACCCCAAAGGTTTTCAATGAAGTTCAAGTCTAGTCTTCGACTTGACCATGGCAAAGCATTAACACCTTTTCTTTTTTAAAACCATTCCTAGATTGATTTACATGAATTGAAAGAAGCATAGTTCTGCTGAAATATCCAGTTAAAACCACCTAATAAAGGCCCAAACTATATCAGATGATCATATGGAATAGAAAGAAAAAAAATCTCACAATTCATAGATATTGAAATTCTGCAGAGTTCATACGGCTCGAAATTCGCAAGTCGTACAATACATCATGAGAGTAATGGCCCCTCGAACTATTTTCTGATCTTTTATTTGTCGACTGAAGCATTCTTACTGTTCCTTCCTCAAGTCATTCCAATCGTGTTTGCAGCCATTGGGACAGTCAAGATTAAATTTCTATTCATCAGAAAATATAATTTGTTTCTACTTATCATTCTATGATATGACATTTTAAGCCCGTTTCAATCTTTCTTCTCAATGATGTTTCAATAATTTTGATGTTTTCCTCATTTTCATAAATTTTGTTTTAGTATTTGATGCACGATTCATCCAAACTGTGACTTATGAAGTTTTTTTGCTGTAACGTTTCTAAATTTTACGAGTTGAAAGACCTTATTTTAATTTATTCCTGAAATGTCCTGAGGTGTCAAAATCCTTTTTCTTCCAGGCTATTATATTGCGTCATCTTTTCTCACTATGACATTGTAAATGGTAGTTTTAGAACGCTTCACTAACCTAGCTATTTCTCTTTCAGATTTACCAGTACCCTGATAAAATAAAAAAAATTTCACTTCGAACTCAGATGACTCGTTTTCCCGTAGCATCTTCAAATAAAATGGGGATAACATAATCAAAAACTTGCACCTTTTTCTTCTCAGGTAATTAGATTATGAAATACTAACCAATGTGTTTTATGATTATTCTATTATGGAATTTAATGTGCTAATTTTCTTAGGCTGCTTTATGATTACTTAATACATACCTTATTCATTTTTTAGAAATATAAGTAGATCTTAGTAAAATTTAGATTAACTTTTTAAAATTGCAGCTCGTACAGAAAGTGCTTCCCGATCCATTTTAAATAAACATGCTTAAAATTTTTATATTACTTCATTTTCTTAAGAAATACTCAAATTTGTTAGTGGTCTTATAATTTCTTAATGCCATGTACTAATAAATTTACTAAAATGCTATCATTAAAAATAGTTTAGATATTATTAACAAAGACCTAGATTTATTTGTTTTGCATAGTTGCGATTTTTAAAATCTATTTAATTCAATAGACATAAATGGTCTAGTAAAAGATTATAAATTATCTGTAAAAATTATAATATTGATGTATTTATTTCTTATAATAAATTGAAATATTTAGTTAATACTATACTTAGAGAAAACTACATTAAATATAACGATAAGAAATTCAAGTAAACTAAACGTGTTCCATAAGTAACCAATAATAGTTTGGCGAATATTTACTCACTCGCTCATTATTATGAATATTATTCCATTCATAGAGATAATTTTATTATTTATAGATGATCTACTTATTTTAAATTATAAAATGCCTTCTGAAGAAAAACATAACTTATCTTTTTATCTTACATATTTCAAATTAATATTAGTAAATATGAAACAGAATATTTAAGCAAACAATTTAAAATTATAGGCAATAGAGTAATTAGTGATTTTTATGATAAGAGAGACAGCTTTAAATTTATATTAATGAAATCCTTTCTGGAATAACTGTTTATATATTTCTATTTTTATAAATATTATATTTACTTATATTATGTGAAGTAATAATTTGGTAAATTATGCAATACTAAAAATAATAAGTAAATGCAGTTTTTCACAAGACACATCACACACATACATAGAGAGAGAGAGAGAGAGAGACGATTTGTGTTAACGCGAAATAATGGGATTCGAATTCACGTGTTCAGTGATTGTGTGAATCTTTAAATTGGTGCCAGCGCATATTTTGATATATGTGCGAGTGCTAATTGATTTCTCTTAAAAGGAAAGGAAGTGTATTTGCAAGAAATATCATCTGTATAAATTTGGATTTGCTCGGAATGTACCTACTTTTTAATTGTGTGGCCCTTTCTTGCATTTGAAAGACGATTTACTACGTAGCAATATTAACACTAACGATAGTGATGATCAAATACGCTGGATGTTATATCGAGCACATAGGCCGCGGAGCGGCCTTTAAGTTCGGGTCGGCTTGTTATAGCAGGAACTTGGCTTTAGATGGAGTTTTTAGCTTTCTGCAAGATGTGATCAGTAGCTGTTCTCTGATTGGCTGTCACGGAGGTCGGTTAACGTAGACATTTTGGAGGTATAGGTTCGGTCAGGGGAGGCGCTGAATGCCTTGCTTCCTATTGGATGTTGGTGTGCGGAGGTGAGCCTTCCTATTGGCTATCCTGGTTGCTGTGTTTGTAATGTGGGTGTAACTGTGGTGATGGGCGTATACGACTTGGAAATGATTTTAAAAGGTTATGTGGATTTTAGAATTTAATTTAATCTGTAAAAAGTGAAAGATATAAAATTTTAAGGTGGGTTGTAGGAATCAAGTAGTACTGTTCTGGGTCTTTTAGAGTTTTCTCTTGGAGTGTAGTTTTCAAGGTTGATCATGTTGCTATTATTTGTAAGATTAAGAGTGGAGAAAAAATTTTTAGCTATTTTTTGGAAGTGTTTTCGAAAGGTTGGGATTTTAGTGGCTTTTAATATTTCATTGTTTCTTATATACCAATTGGATTTTGTGATCATTCTGAGTGTTGAGCTTTGAGTAGATTCGAGTAAGTTAATGTTACATTTGGCCGCATACGCCCAAATTGGACATGCATAAGTGAGAATTAGTCTGAGAACTGCAGTGTACAGAAGCAATTTATTGTTTAAAGTCATTTTAGAATCCCGACAGATTAAGGGGGAAATACTGCATTTCGCTTTCCGGAATTTTTCACGCGAGTAGTTTATGTGTGGTTTCCAAGAGAGTGATTTATCAAGTATTACGCCGAGGTATTTTGTTTGCTGAGACCACGGGATTTGTGTTTTGTAAAATGTGGGGGTTGGAGTGTTAATAATTCTTTTTCTGGAATATAAGATTGCTGCCGATTTTTCGACATTAATCTTAATTTTCCAGTCGTTGTAATAATTTTGGAGTATGTGTAGGTGTTTATTGAGTGCAAAGGTAATTGTCTTAATATTTTTAAATTTTGCCAGAATGGCGGTGTCATCTGCGTACATGTTAATATGGTGAGATTGTATTGAGGTACGTCATTTAGGTATAAATTATATAATATTTGGCCGATTAAAGAACCTTGCACTATTCCATATTTTGTGTAGTGCGTGTTTGAAAGTGTGTTGTTAACTTTGACTTGGTAGTTTCTATTTGTTTGGTATGAATGAATTATTTTAATGAGTGGTGCTGGGAGCGATGATCAAAGAGGAGAAACTCAGATTTTATAGTTATGGGAATTGTCCCGCTGCGCTACAGCAGCGCCACCTTCAACTTAGATTAGATAGTTAGATCTCAAGGTGTAAGCACGCAGAAATGCGTGTCCGCCTTTTTCTTTAATTTTTCATATGTAAATAAATCATATTTAGTTTTAAAATGAGTGTGATTCTTCACAATATACCGACGCCAACCTCCACAATGGGGGCTCGGCAAATGAACCACTGTTTAAAGTTAAATTGAAATGATACATTAAACTAGAACGTGAACAGGCTAACGGTTTGGCTGATGCCCAAAAAATGGACGCTAGTGTACAGAAGTAAGTTGGAAATGATTTTGTCTGAGTACAGACGGTGCTCAGTTTAGGATTTGTGAGTATTAAGTGCAGACAGCACTTACATCACTACCAAGTTACGAAAAATTGAGAATTTTGAAGTGCAGACGGCACTTATTATCCAAATTTTGTTGTTGCTGCGCCACCATTCCGTTGGACTTGTTGCAGAATTTATAGAAAAATCAACGCTAAAAAAGTACTAACAGACGGTTTATGTTTTGTTACCTAATTGGATATACCATTGTTGAATATACCACTGCTGAAAAGAGGGGTAAGTACCTCCTCTCTTTACCTTTCAATTTATATATGAAAATAAGTTTTATTCAGTGACTGTGCTGCTCGAACTATATAAAGTTGATCACCGTTAATGATATTCCTGTTGTATCCAACTTTCTTAAGAGAGGAAATATTAAAACAATTAAGTTGTTAAACAGTATATTATTTAACGATGCATTTGATCGTAATTCAAGAAAAAAATTGAGAAGTTTTCCCTCATTTCCCACTGATTTCAATGTTGAAGATCGTAAGAAATTAATATTCGATTCTTTTTCTATAAATGATTTGGTTTGTGTATTAAATGTGTTAGGTTTGGATTCTAACGGTAGTAAAGAAGAACTCCTTAATAGACTTTTTCAATCTTTATGGAATATAAATGAATTGCAAGCTTTAAACTGTAAATCGTTAAACAGCGACTCTGAAATTTCTGATGACAAACAGAAAAAAGTCCTACTTCATTCTTTCCCCCTTCTGTAATGTCTCCGGCTTTGAATCATAACATGTCTGCTAATACTTTCGACCCTTCCCTCTATTTTGTTTTGAAAGATCTCGGAAATTCACATCGAAAGTTTACTGATTCTGATACATATGATATAAAGAGTTTTATTCAAGACTGTGGTGAATCCTTTCTTTTTTTTCCATCATTGAATGAACAGCAAAAAATAATATTCGCTAAAACTTTTGATTGAAGGTCAGGCAAAGAGTTTTTTTATATACTCAACGTAATCTTACCACATGGTTTTCGTTTAAAAATGCTTTATTAGAAGAATTCCGCCATCAATTAAATTCTGCTGAGATTCATAGACAGTTAAGTAGACGTAAATTACGTCAAAACGAATCCCTTTTCGAATATATTATTGCAATTAGAGAACTTGCAAGTACTTCCTGTGAAATTATTGATGAATCTTCATTATTTGAATACTATATAAACGGCATACATGATTACCCATCAAATTAAGCTATTTTATACGGTGCTAAATCTATTCCAGAATTTAAAGAGAAACTTCGTATTTTTGAAAAAAATAGTCAGTGATAAAAATAAAAAACCTTTTCCGAGAACAAATTCTCAATTCAGTCAAGGACGCGGCATGAACTCAAAACATAACTGTCATAGGTCTGAAATCCAAAATGATAATGCGCATAATAAACTAAAAACTTGTTTTAATTGTAATATGTCTGGTCATATTTCTCGTTTCTGTCCCAATAAACATAAAGGTTTAAAATGTAGTGTTTGTAAAAGTTTTGGTCATATTTCTGCAAAGTGTACTAATAAACTTATTCCAAATCGAACTGATAATGCTGTGTCAACTGTAAATAATTCTCCTCCTTTGATATATAAAACTGTTACATATTAATGATAATTCATTTACTGCATTAGTAGGTACTGGTAGCCAGAAAACAATTTTAACGAAAAATACATATAAAAAAATCGGTTCACCATCTTTAACTACTTTTCATGGATCACTTACAGCTTTTGGTAATGGACACATTACACCAATTGGTAACTGTATACAAGAACTTACAATAGATAATCAGAAATTTATCACCAACTTTTGTGCTGTCAATAATGACACTATGACGTCAGATGCTATTATTGACATGGATATCTTAGCACAGGCCGAAATAAAAATCAACACAGACGGTGTTAGATTAACAAAAATTTCGAATACTGAAACGGAAATTCCCGAACAATTTTCGATCTCTAACATCTCAACAAATGATAAATTAGAACTTGAAATCGGATCAGATGTCACAAAAATTCAACGAAACATTCTTCATAATTTGGTTTCAAGCTATAAGCCAAATAAGACTGAAACTACTGATATTCAGATGTCTATTAATTTAAAGAATGAAACACCAATAACACATAAACCACGCCGATTACCTTTTGTTGAAAGAAAAACTGTAGACGACCAAGTGATGAAATGGTTGTCTGAAGGTATTGTTGAGCCATGCTCTTCTAATTTTTCTAGCCAAGTAGTTGTTTCCAGGAAAAAAAACCGAGAGTTTGTATCGATTATAGAAAACTTAATAAAAACATTGTAAATGATAATTATCCCTTACCATTAATAGATGATCTGCTTGATAACCTTCTAGATGCAAATACTTTCAGAACAATTGATCTACGTAACGCCTTTTTTCATTTAGGAATAGAACCAAATAGCTGACGTATACATCATTTGTGACACATAATAGACAAATTCAGTTTCTACGTGCTCCTTTCGGTCTTTGTTCATCACCAACAGTGTTTCAGCGGTACATAAACACAATATTTAAGGATTTGATTATTAAAGGTCATGTTTTAATTTACATGGATGATGTCATTATAAAATCTAAAAATTCAGAAGAAGGTCTCGAAAGACTTGCAACAGTGTTTTCACTCGCTTCCTCTTACAGCTTAGACATAAATTTTCAAAAATGCAAATTTTTAAGTAAACAAATAGAATTTCTTCGTCATATTATTAAAAATGGTAAATTGTACCCGTCACCACAAAAAATCAAAGCTGTTATTAATTTCCCTAAACCGAAATGCCAAAAAGACTTACAATCTTTTCTTGGTCTTGCTGGATATTTTCGGAAATTCATTTTAAATTTCTCCATCATTGCACATCCTCTAACAGAACTTCTGAAGAAAGATCATGAATTTAAATTTGCTGATAGAGAAATACAAGCATTGAATTGTCTCAAACAATGTTTATCTTCTCCACCTGTTCTAAACATTTACAATCAGAACGTGGATACCGAAATTCATTGTGATGCTAGTATTCACGGTTATGATGTATTTTACTCCAAAAATCAATGTCAGATAATGCGCTCCACCCAATATATTTTATGAGTAAGAAAACGACAGACGCCGAAACAAAATATAGCAGCTATGAACTTGAAATTTTAGCTATTGTCCAAGCATTAAAAAAGTCTAGAATTTACTTGTTAGGCAAACATTTCAAAATAGTTACTAACTGCAACGCGTTTGAAATGACACTAAAGAAAAAATATTTGTGTACTCGTATAGCGCGATGGGTATTGCAACTACAAGATTTTGATTATGAAATAGAACATCGCTCTGGTTCCAAAATGAATCATGTTCGACGCGCTAAGTAGATACCCAGTTATGATCTTACAAGACAGTCTCGTTGCAAAAATCAAAACGGCTCAAGAACAAGACACTGAAATCTAAACTATTAGAGAACTTTTAAAAATTAAATCTTACAATGATTACCTTATAAAATCCGATAAACTCTACAAATTTGTAGATGGTGAAGAACTACTAGTTGTTCCAAAAAATATGCAGAACGACAACATGCGCAGCACTCACAAGCGTGGATACTTCTAAAAGAACAGAAGAAGCACTCAAGCACCAATTGTTAAAGAAAAAATAGACTGTTTAATTCAAAATTGTGTTCCATGTATTTTGGTTAATCGCAAATGTGGCAAACAAGATGGTCTACTACATCCTATCGAAAAAGACGCCAATCCTTTACACACTTATCATGTTGACCATTTAGGCCCATTCTCTACTACAAACAAGAATTATAAACATATTTTTCCCGTCATTGACTCCTTCACAAATTTACTTAATGAAGAAATCCAAGCTGATTTCGTCAACAACCGTGATGAGTTAAGGAAACAATCTAAACAACAAATCCTAAAAGTTCAAGTTGAAAACAGAAGAAATTACAACCTCGGGCGAAAACCAGCAACTATTTTCAAGCTTCATGATCTTGTCGTCATCAAACGTACTCAAATTGGACCAGGACTCAAACTGAAACCCAAATATTTAGGTCCATACAAGATAATGAAAATCAAACCGAACAATACTTACGATGTTCAAAAGTGTGGCTTTTTTTGAAGGTCCAGCGAAAACTAGTACGTGTGCTGAATATCTCAAGCATTGGACTAATGAAGCTATTACTTGATGAACTAATGAAATGACATTTTCATCCGAACTTTAAAAAGACATTTTTTTCCTTGTTCTTTTTTATATTATAGAGTGAATTTCATTTTTTTCATTATTTTGTGTTTTTCTAGTGTATTAATTTTTCAGATATTGTGAATTAGCTTAAATTTTTTGAATTTTCCTAATTGTTAATATTCAACCATAGATTAATCAACTTTTAAGTGAGTATATTCTTAATTTTCAATTGTGTTATTATTTTGTTAATATTGTATGCATATATATCATTGTTTTAATTATACTTTTACTGGCTCACCTTAGGTCAGGTGATATTGTAGGATGGCCGATTGTGGGAATTGTCCCGCTGCGCTACAGCAGCGCCACCTTCAACTTAGATTAAATGGTTAGATCTCGAGGTGTAAGTACGCAGAAAAACGTGTCCGTCTTTTTCTTTAATTTTTCATATGTAAATAAATCATATTTAGTTTCAAAATGAGTGTGATTCCTTACAGTATACCGACGCCAACCTCTACATAGTTAATATACTGAATGAATTTAAATTTCTTTAAAATACTGACATTTGGGTGGACTGAAAATGAAATTGCTAATATACAAAAAAATCTTTAGATTTTGCGAATATTTTGAATCAACTGATGTATGCGATCTTGTGATTAAATCGAAATGTAAACCTACGTTTTTGGTTTTTTTTTCTTCTTCAGTTTATCTTTCCAATGCATTGAAATACATGAAATTCATAGCTTTAATTTGAGTTAGCTACAATTTAGTTCGTTTAGGAAGCGATTATATTACGTTCACCACTTCGCTTTTACCTTGATAATGTCGATTTAACTCTGGGGGGGCTAGCCAAACAGAAGTGCGAGATTTTGGAGTCGGTTCTTATCACCAAGTTCACGTGTTATTATCACTATTTTTTTCTGGTTGTATAAAAGATTTTATTTGAATTCGCAATTCATGGAGTATTTTCAATCTTTCAACGTTTTATTTTCGAGCAAAAGTAGGAATCCACAATAACTGCATTTTAGTCTCCAGAAACACACACATAAGGTCTTTTTTTCCTTGTCGACTCGCGACACTGAAAGCGGTGTCACGAAAAGAGACATCTATTGCGTGACAAAACTTGGAGGCAACGGCGTTTATGCTGAGTCAAAGGAATAACTATTCGCATGGGCGGGAGGCGAATAAATAATGCTGTGCATATGTAGAGAGGGGAGAGAAGTAAATTATTTTGAAAACTTTTCACTGGTAAAGAAAGAGTTCAGTTCAAATATCCATCATTTATAAAATGATAGTGTGTTAAAACTGTATTTGTAATGTTTCTTTTTTACGAATAGGTTGCTCTAACGAACATTTTACGAGCTATATTATGACTTTTTTCGCCTATTGTTACGTTTGGTGATTAAAATGACGAGCATTTGTCCAACTTTTTCAAAACCCATCGTAACGGTAGTGATCCGGAGCGCATAAGCCAGTCGTATCATGGGTTTGAACCCTAGTTTCACAAAAGATCTGTTGTGTAGTGGAGCTGATGTACAAAAAGTCTATCGGGAATCAAAGTCCTCATGTTGGGATGATGGGAGATTAGGAAAGTGGGGTACCAGCTCAGATGTTAGTGATGTTACTTGATTGTGACTCGAAATTGAGAGGCCAATAACTCTCATGTGTTGCTTCATAATGCGAATTTAGAAACTAAAATCGATAAACCTTCAGAACACTAAAGCATTTTTACCAATTAAAAGGACCATTAGGGATAATTTAACACCTAATGCGTTTGTTGTGATATTTAAGGTATACTTTCTCTCATATTGCGTATAGCTGTAACTTTAATATTAAACATTTTATGAAACATTTTCTATTTTAAGTGAAGCCCGGGTGTTTTGAATTGTATTCCCATAATAGAATTTCGTTTGAATTCTTTCATTGCAAGTCTCACACATAGTGATCGAGTCCTTCTATTTTTTTCTTTTCAGTAGTACAAATAAAAAAAAATAAGTGCATCATTTATTATAAGACACATTTTTTGTGATGTTTTTAGAATTTTTTTCTTACGAAGATAGATTTTTATTTATTACCTAGCATTATAATCACTTATTTTTCCTCTTCATTTTTTCATTGCTAATAAAACTGAAAAACCTTGCAGTTTTTTTAAATATAGGAAAATATTCCCTTGGATATATATATATATATATATATATATATATTAGATGGGGGGAAATGATGTACGCTAAGTTTTTTATTTTGGAAAATATAATATTCATCATCATCTTTCCGAGATATTTGCATTATTAAATGATTGAACTTTAAATAAAACTCAACTTTCTGCACGTATAGGAAACAAACTATATATTGATTCTAAGAGCATAAATATAATTTTTAATGAACTGAATTGCTTCTAAGAACTACTAGTTCAAATTTTTTACACAATTGTTTTGAAAAGAATTTAACTCTTGAATCGAATCTAATTTCGTTAATTAAAGATTTATTAAGCCACTCGAATTGATTTAAATTTGAGTTCAAAGTACAGTTTATGATCCCATAACAGTTGGATTTTTGTTTCTAAAAGTAACAGTTTTGTTACACACAGTAAATGCAAGAATTTTGATTCTAAGTTTTGTAACAAAAACTTCATAAAAGGTATGTTAAATAATATGTAAGATGAAGAGAATAATACTTGCAAATAAAGGAGAGCTTATTTAGGTCCCTTAAAATTTAAGTTGATATATATTTTTCTGTTTAAAATTCATATTCGATACAACAACAGTATCAAAAATAAATGCAATACATACTCACTTTACTGTTTCATACTCATATTTGATGCAGTTACAGATTCACAAATAAATACATGATATACTCATTTTTCTATTCCTCACTCATATTTGATACTCAAATATCTTCAAAAATGAGAATGTGAAGTTTCAATTTTGAGTACATACCTGTTATTAATAATGAGTACGTACAAATCTTCAATTTGAATACGTTGGAATCGGAGCTATTTTGAGTATGTGAAGTATTCAAAAGTGAGCACTTTGTTCTCGATTTTGAATACCCCTTTTTTCGCAAGGCTAACATAAACATAAAATTGTTAAACTTATTACATTTCGCTTTTTCTATTGCTTTGATTTTACAAATGCAAATACGCGTTGATGGAAAATGTAACCTGGAAAAAACAACCCAGAGAAAATAAAGAAAGATCCTGTAACGCAGAATCAACAAACGTATTTCAGCGTTGAAAACACTATTAAACATAAGCTTTTAGTTTACAGTTTTTCAGAACTTTTTAATCCTTTCTGAAAAAGAAATTTTCTTTTCGACATTTTTAATAACTCGCTATTCTTGTAAGAGGTCAAATAAGTGGAAAATTGCAAAAAATACAACCTTGAGAACAATTGCTCGGGTAATTACAGTAAATTATCTCTAAAAATGTAACAAAACAATGCCGGAAAACAGAGAATAAAGCATCCGACTGGCTACAAAACAAGTTAATGTTATCTCTTTCCAAAAATCTAAGCCCTTTTTTTTTTCTGCCGTTAATCTGAGCGATCGATCCAATATCGTATTGTGCGTGAGTTTTATCGTAGGTTCCCTTTCAAGGGTAAAGTTGTCTTCCGTGACATGACGACGTAATTTATCTCGCGCGAAACAATTTATTCGTACGCCCACAGACCGTTCGCGGTCGCGTTGGTGTTATTTCGTCTCTTGTGTTCTGAAGACAGCTGTCACTCCGGGTACCTAGGCCAATCTCATTCGCTCGCAGACCGGCGAACAGTGCGCAACGCATCCGGTCAAAAGGCATAAAGTGAAGAGGAAAAATTTTCGTGCGGATTGTATTTTTACTTTTTTTTTTCTTCTTTTTTTCGGTATTGGTGTTCGTGAACTTGTGAAAAACACATTCTGGATTCTTTCTTTTTCAGCTTAGAATTATTTACT
This sequence comes from Nephila pilipes, assembly GCA_019974015.1. Lineage (NCBI taxonomy): Eukaryota > Metazoa > Arthropoda > Arachnida > Araneae > Nephilidae > Nephila > Nephila pilipes. Next base: position 464,247 of record BMAW01100183.1, on the reverse strand, counting down.
CTACCAAGGTAAGCAATATTTTAATATTGATTTTATTTGGAATGTGTGTTTTGTTCGAGGTTTTCGTGAAATTTTTTATTCCAAAGCGATTTGTTGCTGTTTCGAAATGAAATATTGTTAAAAAATTAAACAAAAGATATTTTACATTTGTCAGGAAAATTAAAAGTTACTGCCATAAGGGAAAACCGCGCGTGCAGCTTTCTCGATATTTTTTTCTTTTTAAATTTTAAAACGACAGATTCTAGTTAAAGAAGTTTGTATTAATTATACATGGCGAAACAGATATAACCTTGACTGTGATTAACATTTTTAGAAAATATGTTTTATCAAGAAACACTTGTTAAAAAAAATCTAAAGGATTGATAATTTGATTTCTAATCTACTTTATCTGTCACCACTCTTATCAAAAGCGACTGAAACAATTGTAATGTTTGGAATAATGCTATAATTCTCACTGAAATGTATTCTGCATATCTTTTGCTGCGATTCAGTTTTGGGTTCATAAAAAATTAATTTGTAAAATATCCAATTTTGCTTTTCTTTCTTAAATTTCAATTTTTAACCCCATATTTTTCTGCGATTAAAGCATTTCAAACTGAATTTAAAGTCAAATTGTCTCCATCGAAGTATTTTGATTCAATTTGATCACCACTTTTGTGAATAAATATTTCTTTGCATTACTCAAAATCATGATTCATGTAACAGCATGAGATCCCGAAATAAATGACTCAGATGTATCGGTATTTCTTGCACAAACATTCTTCCATATCTGTTGCTTAGCAAATAAATAAATCTTAATCGTAGATTGCAAATCATGCATGACGTAATCATTCGAAAGATTCGGCCTTCCCCACACATGTTGCGTGATCCCCGAGGTGTCACTGTTGGCGACAAGGACACTGTTGATGATTTTTTTTTTTTTTTATTTTCGCTTGCTGTGAATAATATCGCGCAAAAACCGCATACGTGTAGTTGATGATTTTTTCCCCCTCCCTTCTTTTGCAATTCACTAGTCTTTACCAAATTTTTTGTGGGGAAAAAAAAGATCAAATATTGATGAAGAAATATAGAAATATTATGAGCTTGAAATAGAAAATTGTGAACAAAATAGATATAAAATTATTGTGAACGTAAAACATTAATTTACCAAAATTCGGTTTAATTTGAAGAATGAACACATAGAGAGAAATTGTAAACAGATGACGAAATTTCCCCCCACTTACAATAACACCTATTGTGGCATTTGTAGTGAAATTATTTTAATTCGTTACGAGCATTCATAGTAAAGTATCAACTTTTTTGTTCGCAGCCTTTACATAAGCACTTTTCTGATATAAACGTCCATTTGTATTTGTATTGCGTGTATTCTTTTCATAGTTACATAGTTCACTTATTTGAGGAATTTTCTCTTAATTCCAATTTTTTAAACAACTCTAATATATATATATATATATATATATATATATATATATATATCAAAAATATGTGGTTTTTTAAAAATAGAAAAGTAGATATTTTTACAGTGATCGGAATCAAAAATGAATGTTAAACACTTCCAGTTCAGAATAAATAAGAAACGCCCTCTAGACTCAAGATATTCCTATGTGATTAAACATTCTGGGCAATTAAAACGCTGAGGTATCCGGTTGGGAACGTGTTTGGCGATGACTAATTTATCACTAAGGTCGTCGTGTTATTTGCCAAGATCATTGTTCCAAAGTACAATAGCAGTACTAATGTTTCAAACGTTTTTGAACTTCAATTGTATTTCGATCTATAGCAACGAATTTAAGAAAATGAAAAATGTACTATTAATTGAAAATTGACGCACTTAACTATGACTCGAGTGATTTAAAGTAGAAATTTAAAATAAAGCAATATATTCGTACAATTTATTTCTTAATATTTTACAATTTAGTTGTGCTTTATTTGTCGAAAGTATATTTTATATGTCTTAAAAAGATTTCATAAAATAAACAATAAAAGAACAATCAATACAAAAATTTAAACTCGAAAATCTGAAGCAACCGATGTGAAAAACACTTTTTTGGCGACCTTTCCTTTAAACAAAATAGAACAAATTTTAAAAAATAAAATTCCTGGATGCTTTAAATTGCAAATGTAAGAAAATGAATTTTTTAAAGAATTGAAAGAATGATATATGTGAAAAAAATAGTTTTTAACCTTGCATTGTTACATTGTTAAAAAAATAATCTTCTTTAGGTCATCTGCTTTTCTCATCAAGGTAACAAGGGATACTCCGCCTATAGCCAGCGTTTGAATTTATAGAATATATTCCTACGAATATTGCAAAAGAGTTCGTTAGAAAAGTTTTAATACCTGTTAAATTTAATGTTTAATTAGTTTTAACGCTGAAATGTTTTATTATTTTATGGAGTGACGGCTCTTAGAATTTTTTGTTTTTCAATAGACGATCAAAGATTTTGTCCTGATTAGGAATTATTTAAGTTTTTGGTGTAAATTTAAATTATTCTTTATACACTCATTGTAATTATTGCCTCTGTTTATAGCAATGGCGCTCCAATAACATCCCTAATCTTCTATTCAGTATGCGTTGTACAATTTTACCTGTTAATTCATTTCTTTTGCTGATATTACGCAACAAGGAGGCGAACGATATTGCGCCATTTTTAATTTCGAGCGATTTAAAAATGATGTCATAAGTGATTATTTCTCTTTTCTAATTTTGATTTATTATTTCGAAAACACGTTTTCCGTAATATAAATTCAAATGATTCTAGCTGTGTTATTAATTAGGTATATATATCAAATTTCGCTTATCGGTCAAGGGCTTGACACTTTCGAACCTGGAAAGAATATTTTATTATTTCATGTGGAGAAAAAATATTGCTACACAAATAGTTAAAATTCAAATTGTTGATCACGTAAAACAAATAGTTTCGATACATTAATTTTGCATTTTGTCAATGTAATTAATAAGTATTTTATCAAAAGAAAAAACGCTGAGAGAGAAAACTTTTTGGAAATCCTTGAAATTTTTTAGAATTAACTAATTTCAGATTAAATAAAATCATTGAACCTCGAACATTTCGCTTTTGTTTTTTTTACGTTTCACAAGGATTTTGTTTTCGTACTCTCTTATACAGATGCAATAGACGTCTAGACAATATCCCATTTCATCCCACTCGTATTCGCACTCTTCCAAGTCGGATTTGTACACTGCTTCGGAGTTAATTTCGGCTACCACAGTGTTGCCATTCCAAAAGAAAGCGTTGTTGTACCTACTTACCACCTCTGTAGGTGGAAGACATGTTTAGAATTTGTTTGTTTGGGTGGACACATGTTTTCGTCGCAGTCGGATTTTCATTTCTGACACACACACATATATATACTGCGTATAACTGCTATATCACCAGTATTCCCTTACATATGTATATCCAACTCTTTTTTTTACTCGATTTTGAAATAACGTGGTTCATCAAAATATATTTTATGCGAATTTTTTGTTCTAGCACGAATTCCTCCCCCCCCCCCTCCAAATTTTAATTCTAATTTTGACAGAGTATTCAGAAAATGGACGGTTTATGCCCACACATGTGTCAGTGATACATGTGACGCTTAAAAATATTTTAGACTCAGTGGAAGTAAGAAAATTGACTGTTGTGGAAACATGGAGAAAGCTTACGATTCTAGATTTTATTACACATGCTTCTTTTGCTATCAAACATTTGAGCCAATCGATCTTAAACGCTTGTTAGAAAAAAAAATTGCTAGCATGCGTCAAAAGTAAAAGATTCGTAGTACAAAAATCAGCTGTGTACTCTGAAATTATAACTCTATCAAATGCAATTGGTGGCGAAGGTTTTAACAACGTGCAAGCGACTGACAACGAAAAATTGATGCTGGAAGCCCTTTTGGATGAGGACAATTTGATCGAATTTATGACAGTTTAATAAAATAAAGAAGTGGATAATTGCGAAGTTGAAGATGTTCAGCTATTAACAGTTGATTTAATTCACGAGGGCTTGAAATTTGCTACAAGTATGGAACATTTTCTTACTCATGATCCTGACATAGAATGCGCATTCAAATTTCAATGTAATCTTAAGTTTTGTGTAGCAAGATATCAAGAATTATATAAGCAACTTGAGAAAAAAAAAACTCTAATAACAGACTTTGTAACAATAACAACAACAACAAAAAACAGAGTCCTTTAATAAATTCTTCATTTGATTCAAAGCGCCGACAGTTGTGCTAGAACAAATCTGACACATCTACTGATGATAGCATTTTCGATCCAGTTCGTAATAAACCTGCATACTTGTTATCAAGTAGCGATGAATAGTTGTTTGTCAGTAGTTTTATTCCTAAATTAAATTTAAATTTTTATATGTTGCATGTACCTATAGATTGAATTTTCACTGTACATTAATTTTAATTTTTTTGTAATAAAAATGAATTGTTTTTGTTTTATAAATATGTAATATGGATTTTATTATTACTTTTTTGCACGTTTTTTTGGGAAAATATTTAGATTTTTTTCATCTTACACGATTTTTTAAAGTTGTGGAACATATCTCCAAATTCACCACATATAGCATGTATTTTTTACACAAATAATTTTTGACGGTTTTCTCAGGAATGTATCTACAGTGTAAAAAAAGAGTTTGGTGTATATATATATATAAGTAAAGGCTATACTATCATGGCCTAAAATTATCAAGATGTCGTAGTGGACCACAGATGCAAAAGGTTTTTATGACTAATTCTCATGCGATATATGGTATCGCATGCCCCCAGGGACGAAATGGCTTAGGTTTTCGAATTTGTGAAAAATAGCAAAAAAATTACGACCATTGAATTCAAAGAACTATAAAATGCAGGATGCTTGCAAAAGATTATCCTAAATTTCATCAGATAATATTATAAGGCTAAATAATTCATAACCTTTTTGCTCAAATTAAATTTATATAAGATAAACTTTAAAACTTAAGAATTTTTGATAATCAATGCGACCAAATGCAGAGAAACATATGAACGATACCAAGTTGGTCACCTCTACAATGGACTAGTCGCAGATCAGATGACAGTTTTAGTCTTAATTAGTAGCTCCCGAGGAAGGGGGTTATTTTTTTTTCTTAAGTCTTCGGAGTTATTTTAACGTTTTTTCTGCCACTACTGGCGAACATTAAGGAATTGAAAATACGAAAAAATGCGGCCATTCATAGAATAACACAGAACATGATGAAAAAAAAATGTGGGATTAGTTATATTATTGATTGGGTATCGCGTGTGTCTGGTGGTGGTCACAGTGAGCATTTAAAATTTTATGAACTTGAAAGTATTATTTATAATTTACTTTTTCCAAAAAAGGAATAACTTCTTTAGTTTTACAATTGTATTTCTTCAATAAAATAGTTCAGCAGGAAATGAAACTAAGGGTAAGTAAGTCTTTACATATTATTATTTATCGCTCTGATCATCTATTGCACAGTAAATCTCAAAGAAGTTTGTCTTATTACCAATATCAGTCTGTGTAATAATATTAATTTATATGAACCGAACTTTAAATCAAACATTTTAGCGAATCTTTGCCTTCAGCAATGTTTCCTGGCTTTATGCATTTGTTGATTATCTTTTAATTTATCAGAAAATGGGTGTCATCTGTGTTTATTTATCTAATATTTTATCTTCATCTGCAATACAATGGTTCGTTACTTGAAGCTAAATTTTTTAATAAGAGTAGGATCTAATCTTTTTGAACTTTTGGTGATGATATGAATGCATATTTTACTATTTTAACAAGTCAAGAGAGTGAATGATTTGTTTAGTTTTTGAATGTAGAGCAACAAAGGCTATTATCCCTTGTAAAACATTCTTTTAACTTAATAGATATCAAAATATTCAAATAATGTTCAAATTTAGATATTTTTTACTGAAATACAACTAACTTTTTAAAACTTAGCCATAGAATCCGGGTGGAAATCTTTTTATTCTGGAAGAGTCCATGGTTCATTATAGTTCGTATTCAGGACGTTATGAATAAATTTAATTAAAAATACGCCCTACTTTGTAAATCTCATATTATAACGTATAATTTAAACCTGAAGTGCACACTATGTCCGGAGAGGGAGATAGATGTTAGAATTCTGTAACGTATTATTAATTTTGTATCTCTTCCAATCAACCTCGAGCAAAGATATCAATGAACTTTATGATAACATTCAATAGAGCAATATGAAGAAACCTACTTCAGAAAGTGTCTTAAATACCTTTAAAATATATAAAACAGATTTTATTTTTGCTCTTTGCGTGTCGAAACAGATGGTATTATTACAAAAACTTGAAATAACATTAATAATTAAGCCTATTTTATTAATTAAAATTATGTTAATCGAAATAAAGAAAATTTGTATAATTTGAATTATTTAAAAAATGCGTTATTCACGTTACGTACGTTCACCTTAAAAACATTTACAAAGATTGTAAAAGGAAACATATTACCCCAGTACTGTTGTGATATTTGATTGAAAGTTGCTTCTGGCAAAGAAATATTTGGTTATATTTTCTAATTGGAGTTGTAGAATTTTATCATAATTATTTCGCTGTGCACTCCTAGTGTTGTGCCTTTCAATTACTTACTCGGGACTGATTGAACTTAGCTCTACATGTCATCCCATCCGAGGCATTTTAGCTAAATCTCTCTTGGAAACCAGACATTCCCTGAAAGGGCTTAGAGCCCCAAAATTGGATCTCCGGAAAAGAGAATTATGGCGAAGGACCTTGCAATTTTGTGCTATGATTAAGGGACGATGATGACACCTGAACTGGTACCTTGCTCCCCAAATGAAAAAAATGGAAAATAGAAAAATTCAACAGCAATATCGTGACACGTTGAAGATTCTATATCTTCAAGAGTCCTTTGAACCACACTTTTTCAGATTCCTCACGTACTTTTATTTTTCCACCTGGTCTCAGTGGATCTATTTCGGAACGGTTCCGGGCCCCTTTCATAGTCAAAAAATTAAAAGGAAAACAACTTCAATCAAAAAATTTAAAAAGCAAACCGAACAAAATCCAACCCACTGTGAAAAGGAGCGATTTTTCTTTATGTCGCCCTGCATTGAAAACATATGTATGTAGGAATAAATAAAAGATCATCTGTTCTTTTCAAAAACTTGGATTTGTTCGAATAATTATAGTATGACGATTTAATAAAAGAATTTCAACTAACCTCCGCATTACAAATGGATGTGAAAATTAGTTTTTCAAACGTACGAAATAGTGTAAAAAAAGTTCTTCAATGTATGTTGCTAATAATTTTTCCACGATAAGAGTTGACCGCTGTAGCCCAGTGCTCATGGTCACGAACTCGTGGCCGATGTTGTTTCTGTCGAATCCTGAGAGCACTAAAAGGCCCAACGCATAGTGAGACTGATGCACATTAAATCTGTTGAGGTTTCCAATCCTCCAGTAGGCATGGTGAATAAGTTTGGAGAGAGAAGAGCCAACTCGTCCTTGTCGTTTCACCTTGGCTCAAAGTTGCAAGATCCGCCGCTAACATCTTTCACGTTGCTTCTCATTGCAATGTTTATAAAACAATCAGGCAAACAATATAGTTGTGAAAACGTAGAAGCTTAAGAATATATATATATATTTATTCCTGATGTATATTTCATTTCGAGCATTTATGTAAGCTGATTTCAACTAATGTTACATCAGATCTTGAAAAACGTATTTCAAGGATCACGAAGTGTTAGAAATGGTCATTCTTTTTCGAATAAATATACTTTCAAAGCAATACCAGAAGTTTTTTTATAGGGAACAATTTACAAAGAGTACACAAGCAGTCCTGATAAAAATTTGTTTTTAATGAATAGTTTAGAAAAAATACCTTTATTGCAAAATTCTTGTTCCATGTACTTGCATTCTGCAGACAACTGAAATAGATTTTTATGTATATGGGAGTAGGAGAGGTGGGCAATTATATCTGATACTATAACTACAATATAACAGTAAGGGGTGGGGGTAGAAATTAGCTTTAAATTCGTTACTAAATTGACCCAAAGCAAATATCCCCGTCATAATCTGCGTTCTGTGGCTGTGATACCGAACAGACTTGCTTTAGAATAGCTGCTGGGTTAATATTGAAATATTAGCACTGCATTATATTTATTTTTTCTTGAGTTAAAAAAAATTATTTGCTATGCAAAAGATAACTTTACAATTTTGGTTTTAGCCTTAGAAGTATAGTTTGATTTGCCTTCTAAACCAAACAGTGAGTGACCCGAAAATCCGCGTCCACAAGCATTTATGGTAATAAGAAGTAAAAAAATCAGGAAAGCGTTAGCAAATTCAATATATATATAGGTCGGGGATAGTATTTAATTCAATTCCTTCCCAGTCTTAAAAAAGACAAAGTAATCAACAGCGATCAATCAAAAATCTTTTGGGATTTGAAATGTTTTAACTCACAAAAGAGTGTTAACTTATCAGCTCAGAACAAAACAAAAAAAAGTTGATAATCATGTTTAGAGGCGTAGTATTTTGGGGTATATTAAACCCTGACCAGAGTAGTTCAGAAAAAGGAAAGAAAAAAGTTGAAACCAAGGACTACATTGAGTTGAAAGTCTAAGTATTGGTTTGTTTAATCATCTGTTAAGTGTAATTCGTTCATGAACATAACATATAAGTATTTTTTCTTACTATAACCTTAACATTTTCTCACATTTTAAGATATTGAGTTGTAGATTGAACTTTACATTTATGGATATCTGATATGCAGAATGAATCTCTGATGTTATGCAAATTCATTTTTCCTAAATGTGTTAAAGACATTAATACGAAAATGTTGTCATATCTTTTTACCATAAATAGAATCAAAATTCACACTTTTTGCAAGAGCTACTCGAAGAGCCGATTGGAAATTCATTATCGCGTCTTGTTGTGATGCCGATATAAAGCAATCAAAGTTCTCAAAGTTACTTTTAGAACTTTGATTACTTTAACGGCCATTTTGAAGAGGTCACGGGGGTTCCAGATCAGATAGCTTTTTATTATCGGTCTTAGTTTCTCAGACTGGGTTGAAATCAAGCAGAATAAAAAGGACGAGTTTTCAAAGGAAAGAATACTTTTACATGTAGAATGTCTTTTTAAAATATTTATGAATTCGAATACGCTTTAAAGAATTAAGAATAGTTTTACAATTAGAATATTCGTATTAGCATAATTGTCATTGCATTTATAATAGATATATACATATTCTTCACTTTCTCTTGCTTTATTTTTAAATTTGTCTAATTTCAACTAATGTATTTAAAATATTGAATTCTTATAAAGAAATTAATAACTTGGTAAATAGCAATCAATCCCTTCAAAAAATATTAATGCCTAGCAAACTGGTAAAATTAGAAGTCTTCATTCAATTATTTCTAATACAAAACTGTACAGTAAAAATTAAATAAAATTTTTATAGTGAATCTCAAAACAAATTAAAATTTTAATCGCTTAATTGATTGAAAATTTAAATTTCTAAATCAAGATTGTAGAATGAAGACGATTAAACACCGCTGCCAGAAAATCCTTTCTTTAAATTCAAAGTAAAAGGGGAGAAACTAAGCTATTATTTATTATTACAATAATCTTTACATATTCTTAAAAAAATAAATATTATGGAATAATATATTATTTTTTGACGTTTATCTGTATTATTTTTGAATCGATATTTGTTAAAAAGAATCTATTTCTGTAAAAAAGTTTATGTCAATAAACACATATTCAATGCATTTTGTTGTAATAACCAATTCAACTCTTGTGACTGGTTGTTTTATCTCCATTTGTGATTTAATTTCTGTCTCACTAGTTAAGATTTATCCGTCTGGTTGTTATCTGCTTTTGTAAAATGCAAGATATGTATCATAGATAAAAAAAAAAAAAAAAAAAAAAAGTTATGAAACCGCGTGTCATGTCATTTTTACCATCATTATTTGATGAAACTTCGCATTACCAATTTTTTTTAGATGTTTCTCTCGCGCATTTGAATGAAAGCATCTTCTGAAAAATACCGATTTCCCATCCGCTGATTTTTCACGAACGCAGTATTGTGTCGAACTTTCAGCTCTGACTAAGAAAAGAACGTTCCTTGAAATGAAAGGTTATAAACGCGAGGCGAATGTGAAATGGTTGGAACTGTGCATAATAATCAGGATGTCGTCTTATAAGGATGTAAATTATGAAATAGCCGTGAAACAACCGCAAAACTAGAATTGGAAGAAAAAGCCTTGGCGTTTTTCTATCTCTCTCCCATTTTATATCAAGTTTTCACTTGATGGGAAATGAAATAATGCGATTCGTCGACTCTTAAAAATAGTGGGACTTCTGTAAAGTTCGTTTTTTCATTTCATTTTGAAAATAATTTAAATAATAATAGGCTTTGATAACTCAGCACTTTTTTCAAAGTAAGGAAATCACGAGAAAGAATTATACAACTTTTCATTCAATATGAGCTTCGAATTAAAAAATAATAATAATACAACTATCCATTGTAAATTCAAATTCTTAAAAAAACCCCATTGTTTTGAAATTCTAGATTGTGGATTAATGCACGCACACACACACACAAAAGTAATAGAAGGCTACTGAAATCGAAAATTTCCATTTGTTTCGATAAAATGGGAGATTTCACAGTTTCGGTAACTGTCTTTCCCCCTCATAATCTTTGATTGTTTATTTACATCGCATTGAGAAGCAACGCGAGGGACCTCATAATTTTGAACCTCGGTCAAGTGACGAGGACGACACCTGAGCTAGCACCTCCCTCTCCAAACTTCCACACCACGCCTGCAGGAGGACTTAGGACCTTAAAAGATTCAAAGTGCATCAATCCCGCTACATGGCGGATCTTTCGTGACATCAAGGCTTTAATCCACGACTCGACGAAATCGCTGGTCGCAAAGCCGCGACCCTAACCACTAGGAGTATCGCGGCCACTCCACGTATACTGTTGAGAATATAAGACAAACAATAATTAGAAAGTTAAATTATTTCTTTGAACGGTTGAAATAAAACATTTCTTTAACATTAAATGTTATCAGGGCATTGGAAGTTTTTGAACTTCATAATCATTTTCCACTTCTCTTTCTAACTTTAACTCAATTAATTTTAAGTTGACGACAGTTGATTCAATTGGCTCAGTTAATTGATTCAATTAATTGAGCGAAAGTTGCGCTGGAGCTATACAACATAACACAGAAGAAAGACTTCGAAATTATGATTTATCTAAATGATATCCATATTGATTCCTTATTCATTTATTTTATGCACTACAATGGATTTGAAGACCCAATTGTATATATACTACACAATCGTTCTAGTTATTCTACTCTTTAACGAAATCGAGACACGAACTCGCGATCTATCTGCTCAACGCACTCATCACATCCACTTAATGGATCCTCCTCCTCCAGTCTGGGGGGGGGGGGAAAGTTTGAGAACATTATAATAAAATATTTTGCTGTTCCGCATCATTGAAGAAGCTGCCTTTCTTGCACACGAGTTGCATAACTTAGTTACATATTAAACCGCACGAAATTTTAAAAAATCACTCTTCCTTTTCATATTCTTATTTTTTTGCAAATGGTTTGATGCTGACACCAAACATTTCGTTTGGCGTATTTGCATTTGAGTTAGATGATATTCCGAGAGATTTATTGTTTTTACTTTAGTATTATTCTTCGAGAAAATGCTAATTTTCCTGGGAGTGATTTAAACTACAGTTGAAAAAAAGGAGAGATCGTAGGACTATTAGAAAAGATATTGCTTAAAAAAGGGAAAAAGATCTGATTCGGTTGAATCGTAAGCGGGCTTTTTGATTTAAGACATTTTAAAGAGATATCTCGAATGTGAAATATTCTCTTCTTTACGATATTACAATGACTTATTTGAATCGCTTCACTTGTTTGATTGTAGGTTCGAGGTATTTCTTTGCGGATATCGGGTTGTTTCATCTTTTCCGGTTTTGTTTCATTTTGTTTAAACATGTGAATGCAAAAGATATACCCAGACATTCCATCGTCGGAACCTTATTTTTATTATTCCTACCGGTTGATAGGTTAGTTGAATTGATAGCACTGAATCCTCAAGGGATATACTGAGCCAAACACTAGGTTAAGATTGTAAATGCTTTTAAACAATTTAAAATTCGCATCCATCATAGAGAACAAAATGGTATGTAATAAAATTATATAGAGAGAGTAAAACCAATGTCTTTTAAGAAGTGAAATAATTTGATTGGAAATTTCCTTCAAACAAGTCATTTAGAGAAAGTGTATAACATTTAAAATGCTTAAAACCAACAGAGTTGAAAGTAAAGCATTCGATTAAAATGTACCTCACAGTCAAGGAACGAACACAACAGTTTTCGTTGACGGAATCTTATTCCTGCGCTTGAAATATTAGCAAAGCTATCGAAGGTATTCGGACTTGTCGGTAAAAAATATCCTAACTCGGAATATGTTCTGCAGGTGAATTTCAAGTTGAAGATTTTGTAATGACATTGCATGAAAGATGCAAGAAGCGATGTCATTTCATTCGCGGGAATAATAAAACTGTTTTGAACCGTAAGTATATTCTAAGAAAGAAACCGATTTAGATGTAAATGGGGTTTGTTGAGTTAAAATAGAGGCGAATTCAAAAACCTTTTTAAAAAATTAATAGCAATTTTTTTTTTATTTATATCCGTATTTAACACTGTTTTTTTAAATATTTTTTGCATTTATTATTACGTTTGAATTTTGTTAAAATATCAACTAAAATCTTTCTTCTTCAAAATAAATAAAAATTTGCCCTCCCCTCCAGAAAAGAAAAGAAAAAAAAAAGAGGAACTGCTATAAACCTAACGTAAAGTATCCGTCAAACTAATTAAAAATACCTTTAAACACTGATAATACGTCATCTTTTTTTTCACATATTTTTTTTTTAAAAGGGCATTAGTTAAGATATATATTATGCATGTTTTATGAGATATATTATAAATGTTATATGATGGATTGATATTATAAATGTTATTAGACAATGATATTTTTTTTAAATTAAAATTGCCTCTTACAAAAAAGAGAGAGAGAGAGAGAAAATTGAAGGAATTTTATCCAAAATAAATTTTGAACATATTTTATTCACTTAAATAAAATTAATAGTATTCACTTGATATATTTGTATCTTTTTTTGCATATATCAGTTTCACATTCCCTACTTTTTATGATTGACAGGAACGTGTCAGTTTAGCATTAGTAATACAAAACCTCCCGATCCTCTAAAGTAGCATTTCTTCATCACTTTCGATTGTTTCCTTCACAAACTCCTAATTTGGGAAAGCGGATTCTTCTAAATACACGGAGGTACCCTGCTTCTGAGCAAGACAAACAGAGCGAGCGGCACAGAACGTGAATCATGACCTACTCTCCTTGTGACGAAATGTTGTGACGTCACCAGACCGATCAAACGATTTAATTTTTCTCTGAATAAATAAGTTACTGAGCGGGTTAAAATAAAGCAGGAAAAACGATTCACATGTGACGAACCATAACGACAAGTCGTTTTCTTGATGGACGCTTCTGTATTAAAATTCCACGTTCATTTCGAGCGTGCGGTTTGTTTGAACAGTGAGTGTGAGAAAGAGATAAATAACTTTTCATAATTTGCGGTTGACTCCTGAATGATGGCGCAACATTCTGGCGAATAGATCATCGTTTTAAGGTTATGCTGAAAAATTAAACTGTATGTGTGAAGAAAATAATTTTCAAAAAGGCTCTATGCAATGTTTTGCATTTACCCACCCGAGGTGTGCTTTTTTTTTTATATATATAATTATTACTAAATTACTCAGTTAAATATAAGAATTAAAGTAAACGATGAAATATCGAGAAATGGACAATAGTAAACTTTTCCGATATCAGAATTAAAGCAAACGATAAATTATTAAATTGAATATATTTAAGCTAAACGTAATTAAAATTGAAGAAAGCGATAATAAATTGAAAAGTGATCTGGTACGTCAAAACACTCCACCAAAAACAATCGCCCCTTGGGTGGCAAAAAATAAAAATTAGTTTTTTGTCGGCGAAACACTAATATATAAAACAGCACTCTTTAAGAAAATAATATTAATATCTAAATGTAAATGTTTTTGTGTATCTTTCGTAAGGATATTATTATATTACATATAATTTTTTTTTTTAAAGTTTTCCTGAAAACAAGATATATCATCAACATAAAAGCATTCATCGAATAAAATCAACAAATAGCTTTAACGTTCATAATCCTACAATGTGGTACTTGAACAACGTTACTTAGGAAATGTGCTGCTGCTACCCATGTCCCCAGTTGGGTAAGCCTTCAATCGACACAGTGCGTCAGCGGAGGAAGCAGAAACCATTGAAATTTATTTGAGCAAATAGGCCAGGGAGTGGCCTTCAGGCTCGTGTCGGTACAATTTTCGCCATTGACTTAGGTGTGGAGGAAATTCAAGCTTTCTTTAAATGTAGTCAGAGCAAGCGTTCTGATTAGTCGATGGAAAGTGCCGGGGAGTCTGAAGGAAAGGTGCTAAGTAGAAGAGCTGGTGCTGGTAGGATGTCTTATCATTGGCTGGTAGTAAGCGGTGAGACGAAAGCAGAAATTATCCATAGGCAGGAACTCTAGTAACGGACTCACGTTCATTCTCGTTATTCCTTTGTGACTGAGTGCATCATGTTTGCTCGATAGATATGGCCTGCTTGCTTTTCCAGCATAACCTCATGTAAACATAAATTTTAATTAACAATGTTAAATTTTAGTCATAAAAATGCCAAATGAAAGTGCCGTCTACAAAAAGAAATTTATATCTCTTCAAAGATAGAAATTCAGTGCGGATAACTGATATTGATAGGCCTTTTAACTTAAATGAGTTAACAATTCGGTCAATTAAGCAATCGGAAGAAAATAATTCTTATCAAAAAATGTTGCTCGTCCGAGAGCATCTATATTCGAAAAAATTGATCAAGTGGGCTAATATTATGAGTAAAAGATTTGAACAAGAAACGGTTGCCTTCAAATTAAAGTGCATTTAAACACAAAGCTTTATAAATATTTGATTATTTGAAACAAAAGGGACAGTCATCAGTTGATTAAACCAGCGTTAAACTCGCGGAGGGCATTGGATGGTTCGAAAAAATAAAAAATAAAAAAATGCCATTCGTTTTACATCGAATAGCGAACAAGAGGCGAACATGTCTCTGCGAATGAGGATGCAGCAAAAAAAAATATCCAACAGAAACAAGCAGATATTATTCAAACAAAAGGTTATTTAGCTGACCAAGTGTTACGGATTGATGAGAATTCTGAAGATCTTTTCGATGAAAAAAACCAAACTCTTCACTCAAAAAGGCACAGAAAAATGTTTAGACGTGGCGAAATAGATGGAATTGTACTTTTTAGAAAAAGATCATAAATATATATTGGTTAAGACTGAATAACGATATCATTCTAAGATTACTTTATTTCATTGTTATATTATAAAGTGTAAGATTATTTGTTAAATTTTTTTCATTTTTTATTTTTGTTATCCAATTTGCTATAAAATGATATTTGCTGAGTGAGATCGTTTGGATCCTAAAATATGTTAAAACAAGTTCGTCTGTCCAATTAAATTACTTGGTAATTACTTTGTCTCCCTTTATTCCTTTATTTTCAATCTTTTCCCCTATGCTTATTTATACATTACACTATTGAGGTAATATTTGCTCAGCTTTTCATTATGAATATTTTTTCAATTGTTCTTTATTATTGATACTTCTACATTGTCTTGAAATATCTTAATTATTGTGGTAATTGTCCCGCTGTGCTACAGTAGCGCCACCTTCTACGTAGATAAGATTATTAGATCTCGAGGTGTAAGCACACAGAAATGCGTGTCCGTCTTTTTCTTTAATTTTTCATATTTTAATAAACTATTTTTTCCTCCTACAATGAGCTTGGTTCTTTTCAACATACCGATACCTATTACAATATATAAAAACTAATAGAGTAAAAATAATAACGAGTATGTTTTCAACAAATGTAAAGGAGCAATTTCCAAAACCTCAGGAAATTGCACAAAACTAGACACCCTTTACTAAGGCTATCAGAAAGGCATTTCCCGGACCTAAATTCAGCCACTGCCTTAAAAAAAACATGCACGAAAGAAATGTGCAGCTTGTCTGTCACATAAGTAGAGGAGAGAAACAGTATACTGCTGCAGAGAATGTTCCACTTTGGGATTTCCGTGCAATACTAGGTGAAATGTGAAACAGAGTATAAATGATATAAATAAATTTTAAATATCTAAGAAAAAAAAATTGTGTACAATAATAAAGAAACAG
This sequence comes from Nephila pilipes, assembly GCA_019974015.1. Lineage (NCBI taxonomy): Eukaryota > Metazoa > Arthropoda > Arachnida > Araneae > Nephilidae > Nephila > Nephila pilipes. The sequence continues at coordinate 447,874 of BMAW01100183.1, read as the reverse complement.
ATTTTTAATTGCAAGTAAACTTTTTCTCAATGACAGTGCATGAAAAAAATGTTATATTAGTTTATTGTTGTTCACAAAAAAGATATTTAGATAATTAAGTTGCTTGTTAAAAAATGTTTTTCTGTCAAAATTTCTACTTGAATGAGATTAAGATTATGTTCAACCAAAAATGAAGTATATCTAACTACAAATTAACCCTCTTCCCCTCCAACAATAAGAGTCACCACTAAAAAGGTTGACGTCAATTTGCTCTTGATTTCCATTTTCTCAACTGTAATAAGTACTGAATTCATTAACCGCTTCAGAATATAACCCGAGTTAATTCGTTTTATGCAATGTATGAAATTTCTTTCATCCCAAAATAACTCGCATTGACTTAAGCGAATCAATCTTGTCGACAACGTTTATGTTTGGCAAAAATGTTCAGTTATTGTGCATAACCGAGAAATACTCGAAACTAATTCTTGGATTTCTCTAGCGCATGACAAATTAATTTAGATTAGGTTCTGAGTTGATGCCGCTATTTCTTTACACCAGTTGATTCACGTTGTTTTTGTTTTATACCCAACAACGCAACTTTTTTTTAGATCTTATATCTGCAACCACTAAAAACAAAACCCTACAATACAATTTGTTGTGTGGGCAATCAAAACGGCTGCTAAAAAGAAAAGGCTTCGAAAAGACTGTAAGTACTATTGTGAGTACAAAGACTGCGAATTGTATGTTTCGTACAATGTTATTGCGAATACCACACCACTGCCCGCCATATAAATTGTTTACAAATATAAAATAAAATACGATTCCATAAGGAAATTGTAATTTTATTTTTGCTCTATACTTGCCAACTCTACTTAACGAATTAACTCGGGTTAATGATTTTTTGAACTTTTGGTTAAATATTTTTGGATTATAACTAGGCACATTGATTTCTTTTCAAATCTGTAATTAAAAAAATTGGAATTTTTTGGAATATAATTTAAACAATAATTTAGCTTTAAGTGTATGAGAAATAATTTTATTTCGATTTAAATGTGAGAAATTTGATTTTGTCTCGTTTCCATAAAAAGTGCAAAAACAAAAAGCAAATCAAACTATTAACATCTGGCAAACAAATTACCATAATGAAACAATTTAAAATTACACTCCTTTTTCCAAAATTGTAACTTTAAAATTAAGGTGTCATTCAACTTTTATTAAGTGGATGTTTAAGCGTTCCATGTATGGGGGATATTTTTCATTTTTTTAAAAACTGGCAGAACTTTGTAAATCAGACATTTCATATTTCCTAGATAGTAAACAACCACTCGTACATCAAATTTTGTAAAAAGTGGTTCAAGTATCCAGAGGACTCTATGATATATATATGCACTCTATAATAAAAAAAAAAATACGGCACACCAAGAAGGAGTTGTTCGATGGAGACAAAAATTGCCGGATAGGAAAATTATGTACAGAATAGAAAATGATTAAAATTTCAGAATAATTGAATGATTTCTTTCAGAGTTACATAGTTACAAAGTAACGAGCTCAATAAGGTGTTGACCCACCTCTAGCCTAGATGCAAGCTGCCACACGACGTGGCATTGAGTGATAAAGCTCCATGATGGTCTTCTGCGATATTTCTTGCCAAATTTTCTCCTTTTCTAGGCTAGATCATCAACATTCTCTGGTAGATGCAATCGCCTTCCCATCATATCCCAGACATGCTCGATTGGAGAAAGATCTGGATGTTTGACAAGCTGTAAGACAGTTCATAGCCGCACATATCATCTGTGTTCTAGCCTTATATTGCTGAAAAATAAAGCCAGGATACTACAAAAGGAACGGCAGCAAAACAGGTCTCAGAATGTCGTCAACTTACCACTGTGCTATAAGTGTGCCTCTAATGAAGACCAAAGGGGTCCGGCTATCAAGGGAAATGCCCCCCCATAACATAACTCCTGGTTCAGGGCCTGTGTGGCATGCAATAGTAAAAGCAGGATCGGCACGCTGCCCTGTCGTTTTCGGGATTCGATGCTAAACACTCTACGTCCCCAGTGAGCATCATTCTAACCAGATCGATCCAAGCACCACTGTAATCTGGCTCGACAGTGTGCAGGCATGAGTGGAAGGTGGCATAGCGGTTGGTATGAGTGTCGACCGCTACCATCATGACGCTGAAATTTGCCATTCTCGACCAATTTTTGCCAGCATCTTCTAGTCGCCGCATCGCTTCGACCCATATGACGAGCGATTCTCCGGAGAAATCGGAGAATCCAACCTGCCTTTTTCAATCCAATGACACAACCTCTTTCAAACTCTGACAGTTGTTTGTAATGAGCTCGAATTCTGCAGCGAGATATTTTTCTGTCGTTAAAAAGTATCCTAAATCGCAATAAAACAGAAAATTTGACCATCAGGTTGAGAATCGCCTTTTATATATACTTGCTGAGTGTGCAGTTCCGAAGCGCTGTAGCTTCCGCTATTCATTCATTGGACACCAAATTTTAATCATTTGCATGTTCGATCCAAATGTCTTAGCAAACGAACTTTCATTACAAACATTACAATAGGGCAATTCCTTCTTGGTGCGTCGTTTTTTTTTTCTTTGTTAAAATGTATATATATATGAAAGGACTCACACTTTTCTTTCAGTTGATACTTAAGTAGTAGCTGAATACCAATCTATTGTCACATTTGAGTAACACCTTTATTCTTGAAGATGTTCACATTAAACATTACAATGGAAGAAGCATTCTAATACAGAGCACCGGGTAGCGACGTTACAAACAGAGCAAAAGCAAAAGGGCTGGAGGTGCAATTCCGCCGTTCAATTTCATGAGTTGCAGTGCATTTTTACTGTTACAATACGAGATACAGTTTTCATTTTAGAAGAAGAGCAGCTTGGGTTCGACCATAATGGCCGAAGCGAAAAAACCAGAAGAGAGACTTTTTTCACCGTGCATGTTAATTTTTAAGGGGATTTTCTAGGGACGTTTTTCACTCACATAATCTAGGTGTAGGGATTTTTAGGGACTTTAGCTACAAACAGAAAGAAGGGATTATTTCTGACAGATTTATGACTATAAGAAAGCGGATTAAACAAATTTTATGAGCTCGTGATCAAAAAATAAAAGGATAATTTGGAATTAGATCATGAAATACAAATGAACTCTTTACTTTTGAATTAGAGAATGGGAAAAATTAGGAAACTAAATTATCATTCAGTGAACTATTAAATTAAAGTTAAATCATTACACACACAATATATATATATATATATATATATATATAATTCATTTTATTTCTCCAGGTAAAATTAAGAAAATTTCTTCGCAATTGATTTAAAATAAAAGAGGAATCAATAAATAATGTGTCCATGAATAACTTAATGAAATTAAATCAAAAGCCGTAATAATCTATTGGCCTTTTGTAGTGTAATATTTTTCTATTAATAATATATCAAAATATTTATGGGTTTGAGACTACTTTAAGAAAAGAAATTCATTTAGCTTTATAGTAAAATTAAATTGATTTGTAAGACCATTTTTGGTTGGAGGTATGTTGATCAGTCTTTTAATGTTATTTAAAGGTTACTGCTTGCTTTTCTTTCTTTTTTTTGTTGTTGCTGTTGCACTAATTGAAAATAAACTGATTTATAAAGTAATATCTTCTTCATCAAATGCTAGCCTTTATTGTTTAAAAATGAGGAAGTTGGTGTTTTTGCTGATTTAGATAGAGTTAAAAACTATATTTTCCATTGAGGAAAAAGTCCGTTTCTGTATTGTGTATGTGAAATGGATTTTTTTCAGCAATAAGTATTCGATATTGTGTTGTGAAATTTAGTTCCTTTTTAAAATCCTTTCTGGAAATTGACTCGATGATATCTACTAAAAATTACCATTGGCATTGTTTTATAATTATTTATTATATAAATGCAGATCGTAACTAAAATTATCTTAAAGCATTTTTTTTTTACAAAATCCATTCTCCCTTTTTTTCGATATGTATCCTATTCAGAAATTTTTTTGAGTTTACTTTAGGACAATACATTGTCCTCTATATGTGGATCACGTGACTATGCCGAAAACTTGGTATGTCAAACAGCAAAATGGAAACTCTGCTTCCTCGTTTTGTTTCATAATTGATTGTATCGCATTTCCTCAACGTAGTGATTAAGGAATGAAAAAAAAAATTCACTTTTTCTATTTTAAGTATATTTTTTATTTGGTTGAATTTTTTCGATAATATTACATTAAATAATTATTGTTTTTGAAACATTATCAAGGATGTATTTTAAATAGAGCGTACTATTTTTTGAAATTATCCGTTTTTCTTGTTTATCTAGATGGTTTCGGTTTTTTAATTTGAGATCTCACAACTACAGAATTCGTTTTTGACACTTGCAGGAACCTATTTTTTTATTTTATTCCTCTAAATGTGCTGTAATTTTTCTATAGAGATAAAATTGTGGTAATCGTCATTTCGATTTATTTTTCTATTTTCACATTCCATGTTAAGTTTTCCTGTGTATTTATTCACTGTGTATCTAGAGTTATTCGCAAATTGTTTTTAATTCTAAGAGATTATTAATTAGACTAAAATATATTAATTTAAATGCAGTTGAATGCTTTTGTAAAATTGGAAAAAAATATAGAATGTTTTTTGTTTACTCTCTTTGTACAATCGTTATAATGATTTCGTTGAGACTTTTCAGACTTTTTAGATGTTTAAAAATACCTTCAAGAACTCGAAGAAAAATATCGAAATATTTTTTCCTTCATTTCTCTCTCTCTCTCTCTCTCTTGAATGCACATTATTAAAATAAAATAAAGACATTGAAATGGGAGAGAGAAATAGTTAAAAAAAAACCTCATTTTGTGAACATCAAATTCAAGAAATTCAATAGGGCTTAAAGGAAAATTATTGAAAATAAAATTTAACGTACACATTTGTCACACACATTTACAGCCTAGTGATTAAAATCCTTAGCTTCGTAACCAGAGATGTTGAAGTTGAGCCGCGAATTCAAGTCCTAGTTCCGCCGAATTCCATTATGTGGAATAATGATAGTTGTTGCAGTTTAAATGGAACTGGATGCTTCACGCGGTGTGGAAATTAGGAAAATGAGGTACTAGCTTCGGTGTGAATCTCGTTTTATGACAGTGATTTAGTATTGCGTAGACCATGACGAATAGCCCACTTTTTTTCTGAGGCGAAATTCACTTCAAATAAAACTTCGAATTAAACTCAAAAATTTGCATGTCAATGAAGCAGATGTGATAAAATTTCGTCATCAAGGGCTGTGGTAATTGATTTATAAAGATCAGTGTCCATTTGTAACAGATTGCCCTGTTTCGCATTAAGCCCTACTTCCGTCCCAATGCTTGTTATCATCTGAACAGGAAATGGAATGTGTTCGTGAATGAAATGTGTCTCCTCTAGACGGTGACAGATTGTTTTGTGTCAAAGCAAACGGCCTCAACTGTTTGGGTCAAGGCGTTCTTAAGAAAGGTAACAATGGCTCCTCTATGTAATGACATCCAATAGGACTAATGATACGTTGGTTTCTGACGTGACTTGCGTACAATTGGAGTACAGATTGCTTGCAAGAGGAGTACTGAAAATTCATTCATCATCTCAGCATTGCTTCGTTTCATTCAATCAAAATATTTATTTCTATAATATTATTATTATAAATATTTTTGTAAAATGTAGACAGTTTTCTCTTTAACATATAATATGTTTGTTCCATACATGGGTGAGAGTTTTTGAAAAAGTAACATTCGAATCATCCCTCAAACTCAACGCTTTGGTCACTTGAACCTCTTTTAATCTCGTCGATTGCACAATCTAAGTGGGGCAACAACAACAAACTATTGGATAAATTGTATCACGTTTTTTATTCTCAGAAATTACACAGGCGATAAAGTTTTATTTAACTACTTTAATAAATTTTAAAAAAACTCATATATGAGCTGCAATTAAATAAATGATAAAACATTTATGTTTTTTTTCCTCCTTTTTTATGTATTTAATATATGATTTCGATGATTTTTTTTATTGAGTAAATTTTTCATTTTGATGACAGATTTTAATTTTGCTTTGTTATCACTTAACTTGTTGATTTTAACCTCTGCCGGATATCGAAGTAACAACAGAAGAGATATTTCAGTCTCCAAATCACGCTATGTGAAAATATTGTGTATTGGTTAAATGTTATATAAGCAGCAATCTCCACACCAAGACAATTATCTTTAGTGAATCGATACACGAACTCACGACCCATCCGCTCTCCCATTATATTTTCATATCATTTTGAAGTATAGTAATATAGATTGTCCATGACAAGATGTGTGCTAACGTCAAATGGTATATGACGATTTTGTAACCTCATTTTTGAATGGAATAACTTTTTGGTTTCAGAAGAGACGGCATCAAATACGCACACTCTTCTTCCCTTTTAAACCAGATTGTGATCAGTATCTTTTCTCAACAAATCTTCAAGAAAAAGAAGTCAAATGGCATACCTTTTGGAGTTTTTTATGTGTAGAATTGAATGTTATCGAGTGGGTCAAACTAGGAAGTCTCTTATGCATGCATCATTGCTTTTCCGAAATTTAAAGTAGACGAGGCTTTATAATATTTCAAATTTTACATTTTTTTTTATTTTGCTGTTAAAAAATGAAGCTTGTTTCCATGCTTCCTAAGATATATGAGAATTTGAGAAATAGAATGCTTGAAAGTTGAATTTTAAAATTTCAAATACAAACCTGTTTGCTGCGCTATAGAGAAAAGTATATTTATTTGCATTTTTCTCAACGTTTATTTCTTTCTTTTTAAGCATTTTGGCATACTTTTTCACAAAATCAACTTTATTTATAATGTTGATAATTTTCACATTATAATATGTGAAGATTACCTTTACAGTGAACATAATTTTTTCTTACAAATAGTCACAAATTTTATGTATTGCTCGATATTTGTATAAAACTTAAAAGAGATCGAAATTATAAAATTAAAACTTTAAAAAATTCTATTAAACTGAATTTTTAAAATTATAATTATCCTTGGTTTTTGAGCATTATGTTTATAAGTACTTTCTGTAAAATTTTAAAGTTACAAATGCAGTGGAATTTTCCCAAAATGTACCCAAAGATACACGACTTACAAATGAAAGTATAGTTATTAATTAACTATATATAGATATCACACTGTTAAAATATGATTCATATATATATATATATATATATATATATATATATATAGAGAGAGAGAGAGAGAGAGAGAGAGAGAGAGAGAGAGAGATTGCTTTTAATTTTATAAAATGAGGATTCTTTAAATTTAGTATTTTGAAAAAAAAACTCATATTTTCTTGCTGTAGACGTCTCAATTACCTTAAATAATGTTCATGCTTGCTCAGCAACTCAGGAAAATACCTATCGGTTCTACTTCTCGTAAAATCTATGTAAAATGCATTTGATGGCCTCAGAGTTAGCGCAACTGCACTACGCTTCTTTGATTTATTAACTCATAAAATATAAACCAGAGATTCGAGGCGTGATTAAAAATCCCACAAATTCCAAGAAGCGAAGAGGATCTCATTCCCATTGTTTCTGCTTCTTTTCACGAGAAATCGTAAAGATGTAATGAAGCGGAGTTTATTCCGAAAGAATAGCACTGATTGAAATTTTATTCAAATCATTTGATAAGAAGCGAGGGAATCATGGGTAATACTTCTTCCCTTCTGCCCAAGCGAATCGTTGCCAGAAATCAAAAATAATAAATAAATAAAAGAAAGAGGGGTAAAAAAAGTTGGGAAACGTTTTCCTCGTCGTTTTTTTTTAAAAATTTTTTTGATTGCGATGGATCACGAATATTTCGTTCTGAACGAATTATTCGATAAAATCTCAGGAAGTGAAATCGTGTAGCGAACCGTTCACTGTTCTCAAGATGTCTGAACTCTAGTAAAGACTGTTCGAGTTTTAACTGAGGCTAGCTAAAAATGATCCAACCGAGGTGAAATTTAGCAATTTTTTTTTCATATTTTGATCCGGATTTTTTAAATAACGTGCAAAACAAAGTATTCAACCTATTTGCTGGTACAGGTACATCACGATAGCTATCTACATTATAGATTATTTCTTTGGCGGTATACATGAACTCAGAAACTAGATTGCTATCTCCGTGTTTTGAAATTTAACAAAGAAAAATTGATGCTACATATTTCAATGGATTAAGTGAAGATATTATTATCGTATATGCTTCCTAGTAAATTATTATACTTAATTTTTCATTTAATAACAGTTTGTTTCCGATTTAAGAGGTCCGATCGTTGTTGTTATATATGAATCCGACCCAGAAGATGGCATTAGTGTCGTGCGCGGGTTTCAGCATTCTACTTTTATTGTTATTCGCTCTCTTAGCTTGAATACGCGCGTAGATGGAAAGCAGAGCTATTATTCTATTAAAAAGGAATTAAATGTTATTGATAGAACCTTGATATTGTATTTCATTTATTGTGTTACGACTTCGTGTAGATTTCTCTGAAGAAAAACTGGAACAATCTCGTACAATGTGGTAATATTTGTCCTAAGTAAAAGAAATCGTGTACAGGCTAACGAGACATTATTAGATGACGGTATATATTTTTGCTTCTACGACAATTCTCTATGCCTTTGACAGCGGTTTAATACCAATTCTAAAGGAAATATTAAAGAACATTGGATTCGATTCGAGAACAAAGGATTAGGAGTTGATTCCTTTCTGCTGAAATTCGCGGTAGCTGATTTAAGTATCCTCGTGATTTGATCAGAGCGAAATTCATCTCTAGCATTTCATTATATCATCAAAAGTGACTAATTAAAGAAAATTCATAAAAAAGAGAAATAGGATACATTAAATTTGGGTACGAAAACCGAGGAAACATTTGAATTGATGCCAAGGATGGTGAAACGTGGCGACATCGTGTCAACGAGATCGGGGCCGACGACGTATCTGACGAGCCGCGTGTTTCGAGCCCCAATAGCATTGAACACCCACCGTGAAAAGAGGCTGCAGCCAGGGATGGGGAAAGAGGGGGCATATGCACCCCCAAGATTTTTTCGGGAAATTGAAATAATTCAGGATAAATTCTTTCATTATACTGATATAGAAGTTCTAAACTTTTTTTAAAAAAAAAATGAGCTTTTCTTCCTTCGCATGCTTAAATTTTTTCATCAATAAGAGAAAAAGTGATTCCACCTAAACCAATTTCAAAGAAAATAGAAAAATCTTTGTTGCCTCCAAAATTTGCCTCTGGGCTAGTGTTTAAAGACGAAGAGATGAGGGTACACCCCTATAGAAGATGTCCCTCCCCAAGAGTTTCTAAGGAATGAATTACCGAAGGTATTATTTTCCTTCGGACAATGATCTTTTAGTGCTTAAAACAGGCCTTCGAAAATGTCCATTTCAGTGTATCAATTCTTTGCGAAATTGAATTGTCCATGAACTGTATTCTCGGCTTTTGTGAGCGAATAGTAGTCATGAAATTCGGGTCGATCTACTTTTTTATGTTCAAATTGATCTTTTTCATAGCTATAAATTTGCTTGAAGATTTTTCTTAATTTTTTTTATTCGACAGTAAGTGAGAGGAAACAGCAGTCTCTTATAAGTTATTTTAGCATTGATAAAAAAAAAAATTCCAAGCATCAATTTGAAGCAGAAAAGTGTAAAAGAGAAGAAGGAAATTACCTGTCTGAATCGGTAACTTAAATACAAGTGCAGATCTCTATAATTCACTATTTTTTTCAGAAATTATCCAAACTGACATACAAGAGACATTGGAATTTGAAAAACATGACGTATCAAATTGCTTCAATCGTAAGCTAGGTGACGGGGGGAATGATATTCTTAGAAAATTCTGCATGCCGGTAACCAAGGGTTTCTAAAAGTTCTTCGTTTTGAAATTAACAAAAACTAAAAAGGAAATTTTAATATAATTTTCTGTTAGAATACCCATGACTCACTTATTCTAAAATTTATATGAATTATAAGTGAATAGGAGGGATTTATTGTAAATATCGCGTACTATTTTTGCCAAGAAATATGCGGGCAAACTAAACAGTCAACTGTTGGGACAAATCGTAAATCAGCTTTTTCGTTTCTGTGTAGCAGATCTACACAACTCCAAGAGTATCTTAAAAAAAGGTGTTGCCAACCGTTGACAATTTAAGGTGCATTGTACAATGATGTAAACAAGACAATATAAATATTATTGAAACGACCAGCGTTTGACAAACCAAACAAAATTGAAAATAGTTTGATTCTATTATAAAAAACAGTATTTTTTAGTGGCGTAAATGGAATTCCTTTTATAAGTCACCGCGATTACGGTTAAATTAACGGAACAGATGAAAGTAAGGAACATAACCATCGCGATGGTTGTTTCTATCATCTACTTAAATTCTGAATTGATGCAGGAGATGAAAAGCTGAAAGAGCATTTAAAATCGTTTCCTAATAATGCGTTGTATATATCGCCTAAAATATAACGAGAAATTATACGTGCTTTCAATTAAATAATTTTTAAGAAAATTGATTGAAAAAGTTAATGGAAGCGAATGTGTTTCTATTTGAAAGATGAAATCACAGATATTTATTTGATAGAGCAAGTCCCTAAGATAAAGATTTGTAGAAAGTGAGGACACCAAATGCTTACTAGTAGGAAAATTTTTAATCGCGAGTGTGTGTACCAGTAATTTCTACACGATGAGAAGATCCTGGAAGCGCTTTTTTTGAAAATTTTAGAATCATGAGATTTGAATTTAAGATATATAAGAGGCCAAGGATGTGATGGTACTGTCTGGAGAATTCAAGGGTGTACCAGCTCCCGAAAGAAAAATTCCCATCAGCGCTATACTTGTTTGTACATTGTTGAGCACTTCACTCTCTAAGTTTAGTTGCTTCAAAAACTTGACAAATTAAAGATATTCGCAATTTTGTCGGAGTCGTTAAAAATATTATTCGTTCATTAATACTTCAAAAAGAAATAGCATTTTGCAGGATAGTACATTATAATTGTGCCCTTCCTCCCGCAGAGAAGCATTAAAAATCTATTGAATGATATGAATATATATATATATATTCTTATCATGCCAATTTCCAATTAATTATATATATATATATATATATATATATATATATATATATATATAATTATGCGACGATATTGTAAAAGAACTTGATTCAAATGATTTGAAGTCGATCAGAGAGAGTTTTTAATTCAATTTTCCTAAAACTAGAATCTGTTTTAAAACGAATAATAGGTGAATACTGTAGAATTGTTCTGTCACGAATTCAAAAAGAACCTTAAATTCCAGCATAATTACCTTAATCTTATTTCAGGATAAGTTTTTAATAAATTTTTGGATAATTTTACAACTCAAAGAAAGATTCACAAAACACAAAGCAGTTAAGAGTTCATTAAATATTTAAATTGTTTCGCAGAATTACCTCATATCATATACACACAACAGATGAAAAGAAAATAGAAATACTGAAAGAAACATATTCGTCAGATTATAGTAACAGTATTTTGTGACTTCAAAATGTCAGCTATGGAAAAAGAAATTACAGGCACAACAGACTAGAGTAACTATTATAGAAGCTTTACAAGAGTGTTCAACGTAGATATTTTCCCGAATACCCTTAAACTTTAAAAATTTTACTAGCCTTTTCCTTTTACGATATGTGCTGTTGAAAGATCGTTTTCAACTAAAATAAGAGATGTGGCTATTAAATAGACTGACGCTGCTACAGAAGTACGCACGCGTCAAACGCCAGCGACCGATAGATATCGTGAAGCCTTCTCCTTCGAATATAGTGTCTATCCCTTCTGTAAACAAATCCGTATACCAGTAGCCTTTGTCCGCATTAGAGTTATTTTTTGTTTCGCCAGAAAAATGATAAGTGAGCAACCAATTGTTGTGAAATTTCACTTCAAACTTGGAAAACCCGCTACTGAAACGTATAATTTATTGAAAGAAGTGTATGGCATTGATTATTCATTGCGTGTTTTTGAGTGATTAAAGCGTTTTCAAGATGAACGAGAAGACGTTCGAAATTATTCACGCCCAGGTCGCCTTCTCACGTCGAAAACGGGGACAATATCGATAAAATCAGTTATCTCGATCGAATTGACCTTTGATTAAGAATTCGTGAGATTGCTGAAACTGTAAGAATTTATAAAGAATCTGTGCGGCAAATTTTTCCATTAAGAGAATTCGTCAGCTCATTTCATATTGTCTGTCAAGAGGTTTCCAAGAGGTAAACAAGTACGGCATCCTAGTGTAGCACGATATGCCATGTTCGCCGGATCTTGGTCCATACGACTTCTATTTGTTACCTAAAATGAAACCTGCATTGAAAGGAACAAGATTTGAGTCGTTAAAACTGTGAAAGAGACAGTGGCGCGCATCCTGAAGAATATTTTCTGCACTGTTTCGAACCATGGAAGATTCACTTGGAGCTTTGTAGAGATAGAGGATGGGTGTATATTGAAGGTGATATTAAGTAAATATATATGACATCAAAAAATGTTTTACCGCGTCAGTTACTTTATTTAATAGTCACACCTCGAATATTGAAAAAATTACTTAAGAAGCAGTATGTATGAAATATTGTGCAAAAACAAAAGTGGAGAATCTTCATTCGTTTTTTTAAAATTATTAAGTGATTTTTATCAGTTCTTCATTGATGTTAGTTTCAATTGATTCTGGTAAGAGAGTTTTTGTTCTCAAAGTACCTTTATTATTTTTCATAAATTATCTTTACTTTTATGTAATGCGACTGAATAAAAGTTATTTCTATTCTTGAGCATTTTTAATTGTATAAATAAGATGGACGTAGCGTATTCTTTAGATTTTACCAAGTGGTAATTCTAAACTAAAGAAATTGCTTCTCTCATGAAAATGTTGATATGCACCTCCCCTCTCAAAATTAATTTCGGGGTACGCCATTGATTGGTGATGTACTCTAAATCTGTGGGGATTCCATGTCCTCAGATTGGCATGTGGCGAGTTACTCATTTGACCGTGCTTTCAAATGACGAAGCGGATACAGTTAGTGTAGCTTTGTGTGGGACAGAAATAGAAAGTCCCGAAGGTCTCTATACTACAACGATGACGAAGCTATTTTACGAGAGCATGTCGGCTTATGATTTAAATTAACAGATGGATAGTTGTAGGCATCATTTGCATTATTATTAAAGGAAGTATATTTTAACTATAGTTTTAGGGTGACGGTCAAACATGCATAACAATTATTTTGATACAGAAGACTGTTGGACTTGCTTTGTGAATCCATGTGCGAAGTGAGTAATCTTTTGAAATCAGATTAGAGATTTTTCTCAGCTTACTATAGAATCATAAACTCTATAGTTATCGATCGTATGAATATATGCGATGCTGTTTTAGATTTAACGAAGTTTCTTGTGCTTACACTTGTTCCGTATCTTAGCAAATGGCGTTGACGTAAATTCGTGAATAATTCTTTCCAGATTATTCTAGATATTTATCTTTGAAGAGGGATTAATATTCAATGAAACTTCGTATATCAGGTGTGGAAAACACCGCAACCGATGTAACCATCTTGCCTTAACACCAGAGGGAGCTGCTCTCCATCATAACGATATTACTTTTAATAAGCCATCTGGCTCTTCTTTGTTTGTTTTTGTACAAGGAAGTTGTAATTTGTTTCGGGTCGATTTAATCGGCCAAATTTATAGATGTTTTTTTATTAAATATTTTAAAATTTAACTGCGTATGGATTTAGTGAGTGTCAGTGTCCGTTACTGGAACCATTAATTATAGATAGTTAGCTAATTGCTATTTTTTCTTCATCAGGAAACCGAAGAGTTTGTTTTTGGTACAGACGTTAGATGAGCATTTACCACATTTTTTTTTTTCTCTTTCTTATGTAATATCTGTTAATTTTCTAAAGTGGTTAGAAATCCCAATAAAGATTGAGAACTGTAAATTGTATCTAAAAGAGAGTTGCAATTATTTGATCGCAATTTTAATACAACGTGTTTCTTTTTCCTCAAGAATCATTTTCACGTGTTTTTCCTGTTTGTGTAGCGCCCTCAGGGACGTACTTTCTGCAAGTGAGAACGGGAATCATTCCCCCGATGTATCCTTGTGATTTTTCCATTTCTTCAAGTGATTTTTTTCCATAGTTTTTCCTGTCTTTGGTAAACACGAGGGACACTCCCCGGGAAACTGTAGCGCTTTTTCTTTATTTTCAACCCTACTCCATGTCAACCACATTTTACTTTTTTCTCATTTTTCGAACATCTAGATATTTTACTCCTTGTTTGGCCCATCATAACCGTACCTGATTCTTGCGCCTTTGAACTTCCCCATCATCCACTCACTTGTTTATGTAGCGTTTGATTTAAAAGTCCCTCATAACAATTACGTATACCTCTTCAATCAACACTTGTAACTGTAGTAAAAATGAAAGGGGGTTAAGAGATAAATCCTACTATAAATAGTCGTCGATTCGGGGATTTTTAAAACATCTCCAAACTATATCTCCGGAAGTTGCGGGTGTCTGGAGTTGTGTTATTTAATGGAGAACAAGATGAATGAATTGCTGAAAATTTCTAGTTAGATATGTTCGCTTGAGAGCTGAAGACTTCTTATGGGGTGAACTGTAGAGATTAGAAGAATGAGATACCAACTCATAGGTGTTGTCTTCGTCACTTGACTGTAGTTCGCTTTTAAGCAACTCCAGAATGACATTGATAAAGAAAAACAGATTAGCCAATTCAAAAAAATGTTAATTGTATTACGAAAGATTCTCGAGAAATTGCTTAAGTTTACGAATATAAACAGCTTCACTCTATATTGTATGTGTGTGCATAAACAGCATAACAGCACCACTCTATATTGTACTTAATTAAACTTCAAACTTTTCATGGTCAGTGGTTTTCGTCGAGTCATGGACTCGAGTCCTGATTCCACAAAAGATCCACCGTGAGCGGGGCTGACGCACGTTAAATTTGTCTAGGTCTCAATTTCTCCCATTTGCGAGATGTGGAAGTTTGGAGAGGTAGGTACCAGCTCAGGTGTCGCCCTTGTCACTTGACCAAGGTACAAAATTGTGAGGTCTGTTGCCAATAGCCCTCGTGTTGCTTCACAGTGCAACGTTAATAAACAATCACTCGCTCAAACTTTTCATGTATTTGAAGGTTTAAAGACTGTTAGCGAAAATTTTGGTAGACTTTTAGTTGAATTAGAACTGGGCTATGTAATTATCAGCAGCGTGCTCCAACAATTTAAACGGCAGTCAGATGATGATATCTTCTCAATGTATACCGCCAAGAGGTCACAAGTCGTCTTGTGTGAATATTGCGTAGCTCTATAGTAGGCTTAGTCAACAAATGATGACTATAGAGGTCAGGTATCGTTTTCATCATTCCATTGCCGCTTAAGATTTCGACATTTATCGTCAATAGTCTGAGTGTAACTCTAGATTGATTGGCAGTTTATTTATGTCACCCTTAGAAGCAACACAAGAACTAATGACGGTCGAACCTTATCATTTTGAACCACAATCAAGTTACACCCGATCTAACACACTATTCTCCAAAATTCCACGTCACCCAACGTGAAAACTTAGAACCTCAATAAATTTAATATGCATCAGGGCCACTATCGTCTTTAGTGGAACTAGGTCTCGAATGCATGGTATGTTTGTGGCATCGTCGGCCACAAACTCGCTTCCATCAATCGTGCAGCTCCAAATCAATCTCGGATTTGAGAAAAACAATCAATCACACCAAAACCTGTTACTCAAATGTGCCCATCAATTATTCGCAAAAAGCTAGATTCCATTTGGGTGGGCTCAAGTTTCCTTGACACCTGTTGAAGGCCCTCCTATCTCTTTCAGAACATTTATTTTGGGACTTTTTGGAAACTTAGCAACTGGGTTAACGATAAGGGTGTACCGGAACTGTATTGGATTGAACTTTGCTTGTGTTCCAATATTCGAAACAGAATATTTTAAAAAAGGATTTTCTATTTTTTTTTAAAAAAAGAGCAGCCTATGACCTGGATTATAATTATCAAAGAGCAACACAAAATCCGTAAGGTTTTTCTAACCTTTCTTTTGGAAGAATACTATTCATACTGAAATCAATGTCGTCACACACACAATGACCTATCGGTTACATTCTTCGTAAGTTTGAGACTCAGTTAAATGAAGAAAATGACATCAGAACCCGTAACTTATATTATCGTAATTTCCATACTATATCAAGTGAAGAATTTGGAAACGAATTGAATTCAACTCCCCCCCCCCCATTTTCCCCAGCTGAGACTCACTTAATTCGTGAATCGCCAGAAATCGACTCGAGCTGGAGAGCCACTATCCTGTCTATCGAATTCCCTCGGGTAGTGACTTCAAGCTAATTTTGTTAATAACAGTTTTCTCCCCTCGTGTTGCTTCTAGTATGACGTTAATATAACCTACCATGATTTTTGATTGACTGATTATTAACGTCACACTGTGAAGCAACCCGAAAGACCTCGTAATTTTTAACATCGATAAAATAACGAGGACACACCTCAGTTTGGCTTCCCTCTTCAAATTCTCATACCACGTCAACGGAAGGACTTGAAACCTCGACAGATTCAACTACGTCAGCTCCTGCTCAGGACAGGTTTCAAAATAGTGAAGTCTGAAAGGTCCTTACTTGTTTTTATAAATCTCAATTATCTCAATTATAACGCAATGTTAAAGAATGGGGGAAATATTATGAATCGTTTGCAAAGTAATTTCATCTAGAGAGAGAGTTAGTCCTATAAGTCCTTTGTTAGGACCACTCGGCTACCACAGCCACTAAAAAGTAAGCGAAGCTGAACCTCTTGGATTTCAACTTTTTGTATTAAATGGCGGTCTAATTTCGCTAATTTCAAGCAATTTTATGAAGTGCATGCTCTACAATTTTACCTCAAATGATTTTCAACTTTTGTTTCGTTGAGTCATGTCCTCGAGTGCTGATATCACTAAATACTCACCATGTAGCCGGGACGGAAGCACGTTAAATCTGTCATTGGCGTGGTGGGGAAGTTAGGAAAGGGAGGTGCTAGTTGAACTGTCGTTCTCGTCGCTTGACCGAGATTCAAAATTACGAAGTCCGTCACTTCTTCCCTCGTGTTGCATCTATATGCGAAAAAAAAAAAAAGACAATCAAGGGATATAACAGTATATTGGTTTTATTTATTAGTAAATGTCTTATCGTTATTTGCCAATTAACAGGATTTTTTTTTGTCACGTATTTTGATCAAATTCAGTCATAGATTTTTGAATATATTTGATTCAATTACTGAGGAACTCTGGTACTGAGACTGAATCCTAACCAACGCTCCTTTTCATTTCGAGATTCCGGTGAGCGCTCGATTTTAAAAGAATGCTGCGGAAATGATCCTCGAAGGCTGTCATCACTTCCTTGTGAAAGTAACGTCGCAATGCTCGTCTCTGGTGTGAGCGTCCTTTTCCAAAGGAAAAGAAAGGTTTTGGATATTAACGACGACGCTTCATGACTTCCTTTCTCTAGTTGAATCAAGCATCCACTTTTTTGATCAATCATCGTGAATACTGCTACTTGATTAGATTCAAAGTGACATTTATTTCATTTTGACACACTTTAAAGCTAAAAATTGAATCTCATATTTTATCGGCTCAAATAATTAGCATTTTTCAGTAAGGGTTACTGCTGTCTGATATACGCAACTGCATTGCAAATTTATCGGCTTTTCCTATTACCAATAATGCGGTAAAACTTCAAAACAAAATCGGTACATTGCCGGGAATTCTTCAAACCAGGTTTAGTTTTAGTTTAGCTTTTAATTAACGTCACATTAGAAACAACACGAGGGCTATTGGCGACGGACCTCGTAATTTTGAACCTCGGTCAAGTGACGAGGACAACACCTGAGCTGGCGCCCCTCTCCTTACTTCCACACCACGCCACGGGAGGAATTTTGGCCCCGACAGATTTAACGTGCATCAGCCCCGGCTATACGACGGATCTTTAGCGGCCAAGGATCGAACCCGCGAATGAACGAAAACCACCGATCATGAATCCGGAACCATGACCACTAGGGTTCCGCGGCCCTTTAAACCAGGAATATAAAAGTTCATAATAATGACACAGTTCATTTATAACATTTGTATACTGTGTGGGATTGTTTATTAACACTACTAAGCAGCACTCGACGGACTTCTTAATTTCGAACCTCGGTCAAGTGACGGGGAAGACATTTGAGCTAGCACCTCACTTTCCAAATTTCCACACCTCGTTAACCGACCAGATTTAACGTGCATCAGCCCCACTACACGGCGGATCTTTAGTGGCATCGCTGCTAGAATTCACGACCTCAGGGAAACAACGCCATTCGTGAGTTCGCGTCCTAGACTACTTGGCTGTCGCGGCTACGTGAAAGTTTGGAGATGGAAGTTGCCATCTCAGGTGTCGCTCCAATTGCCCTCGTGTTACTTCTCAGTGCGTCGTTAATGAACAATGAATCTCATATTTAATATTTTTAATTATTCGTTTTTTCATAGATCTTTGAATTTTATTTATCTTTGGTATGAATGTGTCTTTCAAAATGAATATTAAAATTGGAGAATTTTTAAAAAGTGTTTGGTGCAGCATAGCCTAATTTGTTTTTTGCTCCGAAAAACCCAAATGCCATTCATTCCTTCTATACCATAGATTAAATGTTGCTGATGTCGGAGGAAAAGTGTCTTATTGTTACGTACATTACTTGCAAAGTTACCCGAAAAAACTAGATAGAGTTACAGTTACAATTTCAGGTTAAAATTCACAGTTTACAGGTTGATTGGTATTGCAATCCCTAATTCCACTCGCATCGTCGGGTAATTATGGCATATTCTCTTGCGAAAAAAGCTAAAATCCGAAGATTGTGCCACCATTAAAGGCATTTTCTTCATTAATAAAATACAAATACTGTTCTGAATATCTAATATGGGGAATTAATTACCATTGAATTCGCATCGTAGATTGATTAATAGCGATTCAAGATAATGAAATTTTTTGGCTTAACTATGACCGTATACAAAGGATATGGTAAAGCTATAATTATTACTAAGAAATAACCGAGATACACCTGGGTAAAATTTATTCTGCATAATAATTGATCCTTATGCACATAATGTAGAAGATAATCTATTGAGTTCTACAATGACGGCATTCGAAAGGCCTAGAAATTCTGTGAGAATTGTATATCTCTGTAAGGTATGTACAGAAGTCTTAAAAAAACAAATGAAAAATTTATCTCGAATATTTTACTCGAAGTTTATCTATTACTGAAAAAATTACGGTTCCCTAACATTATAATTAAAGCTTTGCGATACCGTTGTTATTACAGTCTATGGATTCCTGAAATCAAATAAATCAACATGAATAGCTGTCATTTACAACATTATGTACATAAGGATCAATTCATATGCAGACTAAATTTTTCCCCTGCTGTCTCGATCATTTATTAGTAGTAATAAACGCTTTGCGATACCCCATCGTAAAAACTGGAAAGTGAAAATAGAGGGTTATTCAAATTGAATCATCCGATTTCAAAATGCTATATTTACATAAATAAACGATACAGTATAATAAGTAATACCTAAATGCAAAGGAAAAATATGGAAACTTTTTTTCAAGTGTTCAATATAACTTCCCTAAGTTACACATATAATGTCAATTCGATGAGTAAATTCCTACCAAACACGTTGTAAAGTGTCAGTGGTAATGGACAATAGCAGAAATCTGGTGTTTAAGTTCACATAAATGTGTGGGTAATGGTGGCGCATACACTTGATCTTTTACAAACCCCCAAAGGAAGAAATCACATGGAGCCATATCAAATCACCAAGTGACCACATGTGCAACATCAATTGTCTACTGCGGTCATTTTATCGGTCTACTGCAAAGTGGCTCCTTGAAAGCTTCTAAAACAGCTTTCACGAAATAGCTTCACAAAGAATACACGAGGGTCATATATTTTTCACAGTAAGAAAACTTCCACAATTTCCTTTGTATGTATTACTTATCCTTCAGTGTCATTTATCTCTGAAAAAATGGAATTTTGCAATCCGATGATTCAATCTGAATAACCCTGTATTTCTAGAAATGCAGATGGCGTTGGTACTTGTGATGACAATGTATTCGTCGACAAAGAAAAAAAAAAGGGGGGGGGAATGAAAAAGGAAATTGCTTGTATGCTTTATATTTTAAAAAGATTCTTTTCCTAATCAGGATGATTCGGCGTTACTATTGTCACTACTTCGGCGGAGGTCGCTTGATTTTGGTGATAGGTACATGTTTCAACTGCCCTTCGTCGGATTTGTACTTCACTGCCAACCGGCGCGCTTTAACAGTGCCTAAGACAATCGTGTCAAGAAGGAATTCCTTACCGCGGCAGTAATTAGGTGTGGCCATGAACCAGGCCACCTAATCTGGGACTTCATTCTCCAAACTTCCACACCATGGCATTAGGAGGACTTGGGACCTTGACCAGATTTAACGTGCATCAGCTTCACTACACATCAGGTCTTTAGCGGCTTCAGGGCTCGAACCCACAACTCGACGGAAAGAACACCAGCCAAGAGCTCGCGACCGCGGCCATATAATTGAGGGCGGAGCAACCTCGTTCACAACATCTACATGAGCAAGAAACGGAAGAAATCCGCATGTGTGAATAATCAAAAAGCGTCTTATCAAAGGACTTTGAAAGTGAAATCACCAAAGGAATAGTTAAAAAGAAAAACATGAAGCCGTTCTCTTTTAAGGAAACCAAGCGGAAACAGTTCGGCTTCGTTACCTTTCATTTTAGATGTAAGCAATCACGGCGAGCCATTAACAAACTTCACTTTAAAATGTAGTAACAAAAAGAGAGAAACTAGTCATTAGCTTTTGCTGCATACCAATGCTCTTTATCGTTAGAGCAGTTTTTTAGAACACTGCGTCAACGATTTATTGAGCGGAAACGTGCTAATAACACATTGAGTCAATATATATTTCCTCAGGAATTGGCATCGAATTGAAAGATAACGTTTTGTACATATGTTAGGTAAGATATTAAAGCATTTTTTTTTCTTAGAACGAAGTCATTCTTGCCTCAAAACCTTGTGAATCGTCAAAAATTATGTGCAAAGTTTGAAGCAGTGCAGGGAAATTTATTAAAAAATTTCCCTTTTCTTGTTTTGTTTTTTCTTTCATTTCACACTTGTTGCGCTGTGGAAGTTAGAAAAGCGATGTACCAATTCTTAATTCTTACTATTATCGCAGCTGTGCTTCAGAATTGCGAGTTCTGTTACAAATAGGCTTCGTATCGCTCTAATAACAATATTATTTAAAAAAAAAAAAGTGGGGGGGGGTATCTTTGCATTGTTTGATATATATATATATATATATATATATATATATATATATATATATATTTCGTATATTCTCCTATATTGGATTCCATTGTTTTATTTGATTGCAATAATAAAAAAAAACATTTCATCGCCTTTTTCATTTCGTTCGGTAGTCAGTATACGCCAAACCGTGAAATCTGAAAAATTAAGATAACTTCTGCTTTGAGACACAAAGAGTTTTCGTTTTATTTATTAATTTTGGCTTTTCCCATGAGTTGGTTAACCTTTTTATTATTAAGTGCCTATTAAGGAATTGAAGTATAGTACACACATTGAGTTTCTATGATTCCTTTCATCGCTTTCTACCAATTAAAATTTCTATAAAAATTTAACTTATGTCATAAGTTCCTTGTTACATAATAAGGAGTAATTGAATTTTTTTTAAACGAAGAACTTTGTTTGACTTTGGTTCGAAATTATGACCTTCTTCTCTAGTAGTCTATTGAGATAAGTTGAGAGAAAAGCCTATCAAATTTCTTCCGACACTAAAGAATTTCCATACGCACGAGAAATCCTATTTAGGATTGATTTGTTTTGTAATAAGAAAAAAAAACCATTTCGCCGTCCTTAACATTTTGCTCTTATAATTTCAAAAAGTAATTTCCCTTACCTCCTGTAAATATTTGTTGTATCTGTGTAATATAGAAATTGAGTATAGAATCCCGATGAAGACTTTTTCATGATATTCACGAAAAGAACGTTGCTCTACGAGTTAAATTCGTACGAGTCTATTATGAGGTTCCAACGTCACATCAGACCTTCCATGACTTTCCAAACTTTCACACAAGTCTTACAAAACTCCTTAGTAGTTGGAGTCAATGCATAGCTCTATCCTTGTTTTATGTCAAAGTATTGGATTAAATTTTTAATTCGAACCCTCGACAATCTACATCCCTGAAGCAATTTCGATAAGGTAACATTGGAGTTCTCATGTGGCCGCGGCAGCTAAGTAATCATTATCGGTGACCGGCATTGTTTTCGTCCAGTCGTAGTTTCGAGCCCCATTAAAGACCTGCCTTGTAGCGGGGCACATTAAATCCATCGAGGTCGCAAGTCCTCCCGTTGGCGTGGTATGGAAGCTCGGAGAGGGAAGGCTCAGATGTCGTCTTCGTCACTTGACAATGTCAAGGTTCGTCGCCAGTAGCCCTCGTGTTTCATTTCAGTGAGAAATTAACAAATAATTACTCAATCAATGGAGAGTCTATAACGTGAAGAGTCAATAATTTTTTTGAACAATTTTACGTAAAAATGTTACATATTAAGATATTGACGTTGGATTTTTCATTCTGAACCATGGTGAACCAAGAAAATTAGTATATTCTCAGTATCCAAATTTTCTCATCTCATTACGTGAAGTCTTTGAGACTTAATTTTAATCTGTAGAAGTTTCTACACCATCTTTGAAGAAACCGGGAATGACTTGATCGTGTGACAACAATGTTTATCAAAAGCCGTTCTTATAGGCTGGTTGGTTAGTTGGCGATGAAACTCATAATTTTGTTTCACAATCAAGTAAGGAGGTGACACCTGATATAGTACCTTTTAGTCCTGACTTCCACTTCACACTAGTCGATGAACTTCCTTTCTCATTCCATTTAAAATTATTCCGATTCTTAGGTCAAATCAAAGCAGTGCGGATTTAAAACATCGTCATTCAGAACTGGGAGCTTCGCTACGTTCGACTCACTGGAAGCCCTCTTGTGGGGAGGCGTGTGTTCCATCGATCGTGACATAAAATTACCGTTCGCTTATGGCCCTTGCTGAAAGGGATGATAATTTTAAACCAGACGCATAACATGGTGCATTAAAAACTTTATAACACTCAAAACATTTTTGTTGATGGATGATTTGAAATGTAAAAGCTCGTATCTTTTTCGAAGAGCAGTTGTTACTTCATTTCTCGGCTCTTGTGCCATATCTTATTAATTTATATTAGGCAATAATGACCAAATACTAATTAAAGACACCCAAGAACGTAACTGAAATCTTTATTTATTATCATTGCAGAATATCTAATGTCACTTTCCTTCTAACTTACAATCCTAATTTATGATTTAACTTAATTTATGATTTTATCAATTCACTCGTTCTGAATGCAACAACGCTCATCTACAGTAATTACATAGCTTAACATTTTATGTAGAACTCTCTTCAGTCCACAAAACTAATAGAACAATTTAAATTCGAACTATACGCTTCTCTGTCAGCAAGTCGTTATCCTCTATCTCCCTTCATTTTCCATTAATTCTATTTCATTTGTATATCATTATATCTGATTCGCTTCACTTTTATCTTAATCTAATTGACCTAATTGCGTTACATTTTGGACAGGAAGAAATTGTAATTTTATGCAATTCGAATTGATAAAAGTCCCCGAGGTTAGTTAAGGGAAAATCGCGAATAGCCCAACGTCACATAATATTTCTTCAACATGTAACTTGCTCATGCAAAGGCGAAAGTAAGTGAAATGTAGAAATGTATAGCGATTTGTTTGCGCTGGAGTCTATAAAAAGTTGTAGATTTAAAGAATAATTATCTAAAGGTTAAGGAATAACAGCCTTTGTTGCTCCAAATATCCTATAAAACTATTATAAATGTTTTTCAAAGTGTAAAATAAAACTAATGTATTAAACAGCTATATATTCTCCTTGCTAATCAACAATGTTTTTTAATTTTTTTTTTTTTTTTTTTTTTTGCTTTCAACTAGTTTTAATATTATTTTGGTTGACAAACAGAAATTTTGAAAAAATGGTAATAAGAATTAAAATGGGATTGACACTTGCCATTTTCATTTCATGGGATCCTTAACCTTTTTTTTTTTTTTTTTTTTTGGTTTTTTTTTTTTCCAGGATTGTTTAGGAAATAAAATGCCTCAAACAGTTAGGACATTGCCTTTAATTGGCGTTGTTTTTCACTTTTTCTTTTACATTTATTTATTTTATGCTTTCCATTACAAAATATTTTCACGGCATAAAATTACCAAAAATCTTTTCTGAACAGGATCCGTGATAGGTCCTTACTCCAAAATCTGGATGTTTTTTTTATTATTATTATCAATATATGCCCAATTAAAAGACAAGACTGCAATGTGAGTCAAAACACTTTCAATCCAATTTAGTAACAATATTAAAAATTTTTAGTATTACCTTATAAAAGCTCATCATTGTGTGTTTTTGTTTTACTTCCGCCTCAACAAGTGTTATGAATTTCATTTTTGTAAAAAATTAAATTAAGTGCTACTCTTTACGCTATTTTTCTCTTGCGCGAAGACCTGAAAATATTTGTTCTGGAAGATAATTTTCATTCTCGATGCCACATATTTGAAAGAAAAATCCAAACTGCGCTTTTCCATCTATTTTTGTCTCTTATTGATTTAAAAAGGATCCGTAAATGGTAGGTTGTTGCCATCTTGGTCAATGGAATTCAGGAGTAAACTAGTTTTGAGAGGTCAGAGTTGAACTCGAGGGAATGAATGGTTGTATTTCCATGTGCCAACGGGTCCATTGAATTCCAACAAGTCAAAGAAGAAAATTAGTTTTTTTTTTTCTTCTTTTTTTTCTTTTACGGTAAAAGACGTCCCTTCAGAAATAGTTATGGTATAAGTACATGTTCTACATTTAGTATTTTGATAAAAAGATATATTTTGATTTTGTAATAAAGAAAATGCTGTATGAAATATATTATAAAATTCCTTTTCTCATAGCTGAAACTTTTTATTGATATCGAATTGAAAGTATGTTTACATCGAGAATATTGAAAATGAAACATTTAAAAAAAAATAACTACTCAATCGTTACTGAATTATGGTTACAGCCTGAGACAGTATTTTAAATCGCATTATCTCTCTTATTGACTAAACTGTTTTATTTTACTGTTTTTTTAAACTGTTTTATTTTTTGTTTATAAACTGTTAAACCCTTGATTTTTGCTTTATAGGTTTTGGCAGTATTCTTATCTATTATGACCATTATAGTAATTGAATAATTTTAAATTTCTGGTTTTAGTTTTGCATATTAAATGTTGTTGAATTTTTTATTGCTACAGAATTGAGTAATTTATTATTAGATTATATGCATGATTATTTTGTATTTTTGTATATATTGTTGGTTTTATATCATACTTGCAGCAGTTTAATAATTTAACTTCCTTTTTTCACGTTGTTGCAGTAGCTTAATGGTCATGGTCACGAATTCATGGCCGTCGTTGTTTCGTCGAATCATGATGCCTCTGAAGACCCGTCGGGAAGCGGGTTTGATACGCGTTAAATCTATCGAGGCTCCAAGTTCTTCCATTGGCATGGTGTGAAAGTTTGGGAAGGGAAGTGCCAGCTCAGGAATCAATGGATTTCTTTTTGTGTGTGCGCCTTTTTCTGTTGAAAATATTTGTTTTTAATCACACACACACACACATATATATATATATATATATATATATAAACTCTATAAAAAAAAAAAAAAAAAAAAAAAAAAAAACACGACGCACCAAGAAGGAGTTGCTCGATTGTAATGAAAGTGCGGCGTATGCTAAGACATTTGGACCGAACATGCAAATGATTAAAATTTGGTGTCTAATGAATGAATACCGGGAGCTACAGCTCATCGGAACTGTGCACTCAGCAGGTGTATATAAGAAGTGATTTTTAATCTCTGGTTGTAGTATATATATATATAGTTTCTTGAAATCAGAATATCAATGAATTATTACCTCTAAAATATAGGAATGAAATTTTATTTGGAATTACTTAGACTTCCATAAAGAAAAACGTCGCGGACATTTTTATTTTCAGGGAGTATAAAATTATTTTAATATTTGATGAAAATCTAAGAACAGGAAAAGCATACAAAAATTTGTACGAAATTTTGATTATAAGATTTTATTTTGTCCAGGGTTATTGGCAATAGTCTTTGTTAATTTGAACCATGGTAAATTGAGAGAGATATATGGGAATGAAATTGATAGTAATTCGTAACTATGCTAACCAACACTCCATACTTGAGGACTTTGAGGCCCATTTCCTTTTGACGTACAGTTGTTCTCATTGGAACCCGAATATCGATAATATCGTCCTCTGAGGCTCTTTTCAAGTCTCACGAGTAATTTCAAACCATGGTCAAATGATGGGTTCATTACCTCTGCTGGAACCCCACATCAACTTGAGGACTTAGACATCCCAACAGATTAAAGTGCATCAGTCACTCTACACTGCGGGTATTCAGTGGAACACTGAGGCTCAACTGAAATATCGGCCGACAGCAAATCTTACGATCGGGGCTAATCGATTACTGCAGCCGCATAAAGCACAGATTTTCCCTCTCTCACATTTAAAATCAAAAATTTATTTCCTGTATTTTCTTAGCATCACTTAGCACTTATTTCTGTCAATTCTTAGCATCTCTTGTAACCTGGAGTTATTGTGAAAAAAATAACTGTTTAATTTATTTATCATTATATTTATCTTTTTTTTTTCCACTTTTTCTGTAAATACTCATTCATGAAAGGCTAATTCCCTTACGACAATATAACCGGTCCGATTCGCTCTTTTTCTATTGTATTCGTAAATATGATGAATAAAAAAATTATACGTTGATAAATGTATGCGTAAAAATTCAAAAACACGTATCGAAATCATAAACCGCTGCTGAATAAGATTGAGAAACGTAAATTATATATATATATATATATATAATGTTTTGTTGTAAATACGTTTGTGTCACATTTCATGACAACGAAACAAATTTATTCTCTGCAAAATTCATGGTCGAACAAACAAAAATTTTACTTCCTTTCTTTCTTTTAGATGCGATTATTTATTTCCCTGTGATTTTTTTTTCATCGTGGGTCTTAAAAATCACTTCATTGTATGGCCTGTTTGTAACAGAAATTGAAGAGTCTTCCTAGTTTTCCTTTTGAAAAGAAACCATAATGATATCTTCTTTTTACAGTCTTCCTCCCTTGAAATTTTTTCTTGAGGAATCGTAAGAAACCGTTTCCTTTTAAGATCTAATAGATTCGAAGCATAATTTCTTGAGAATAATTGCTCTCGAAGAAAAATATCCTTGTCACACCGGGGTTCTCATTTGAACCGATAAATAATTCAGCATTTCTGACGTCACCTACTCAGGATCTGTCTAGACTTCTTTTTCTCTTTAGAAGGGAATACGAAGAGGTGAACCCGATTAATCTAAAAAGTCTGTGAAGATGCGAGCTGTGATATAATCCATTAATGAAGGGGCGTCGTCAGCGCAGGGGCCGGAAATAACTCCACTTAAATCAGTCGCCCCACACGAAAAGGATGATGGTTTCATAAAAGAACATTTTCGAGAGGCGTGTTGTTTAAAAATCCGACTTTTACTTTGGAAAGAATACTTTTCGCTCATCAACAATGATATCCAGTCTTATTCCACTTCTCTTACCATAAGTTAAATGAAAAAATTAAATTACAATAATTAATATTAATAGAATTATGATGATAGAGTGATATAATAAAGGAAT
>BMAW01100183.1:365954-416360 GCA_019974015.1 Nephila pilipes | reverse complement strand
AAGTATTTAATGATTTTTCATAATTAATATTTTTTCGTTATTTCAGTAATTAACTCATTCAAGGGTCTTGAGAAATGGCTGCCCCGAATCCCATTTGTTTAATAGAAAGAAAAGTAACTGAAATTTACAATTAAATTTACTCAAATTATCACATTCTAACTCGTTGTTGGAAAATTTTACAACTCCTGATATCGCCACTCAGGAGACTTCGTTTTTTAACTGTGGCTCAAAACGATAAGATCCATGCCAATAGCCTTCGTGTTGCTTCCATTTACGAAACCTCCACAGGGGAGTTAACCTAAGTTCGGGGATCATGACACCAAAGTATTGGAGTGATATTTTCTTTTCCATGGTTTTTTTCTGTCTTTGTTAAACACGAATGACGCGCACCCGTGATATCCCAGCAATCCTTTTCTGTTTCAGACCCCTCTTCCTGTCAACCAGGTTTAGTCTTTTCAATATTTCCAAATGTTTAGATCACAATTCCACCTTGTTTGGCGCAGCGTGACCACGTCTGCTTTGGTGCCGCCAAACTCTACTATCACTCACTCTATTTATGAAATTTTAAAAGCAATCGATCAATTAAACCATAAGAGGTTTTCTGAAAGAACCGAGGGTTTCAATATTTTAAATATTAAAATCAAAACTTCCGTTACAAAGCCATTGTAATTCAGGAAAGAAATAATAATAGAGGGAAAGTAAATAAAATTAAAAGACGATTACAAAAATAACAGAATCATTTATAAAAAAAAATCCCTTTTCGTGAAAGGATCATTATAAGTAAATTTGATTTTTACACTCCAGATATCAAAGATCGAATTTATTCCACGGTGAAATTATTCAGTTCATGAAACATTCAACAGACCGATGCAATGGTGCCGTTGTGTGCATTATGGTTTATCGACTACCGAACACAATGCAACTGCATAATCAATTACAGTATTGCTGCTTAGAGACTAATTATGTTGTTTTTTAAGTTAATGTGAAGTTAGGTATTTATCACTTGCCTTATCGGTTTTTAATGTCCAAGGAATTTCGTGACAGACCCGAGAATGAACGTCTTGTTTGCCACGAGTCCAAACTACACGGTCGTGCGAAGTAATGGTCATGATGCAAGTTACATGGATTCGAATCAACAAGACTTCCATTCTAAAAGGAGAACATCTACTCATGTCATCCTCGTCTCTTGACTATAGGTCGAAATGAAGAAATCATTCGCCGGTTACCTCTTGTGCTAGAGAGGTATGCCATTAATACTAATAAACGGAATTTACTGGACAGTATGAATACAGTTCAAAGTAGTTTCAAACTCAAATTAGATTCGTTATTTAATTTCGTTGCAAAAGATATTGTTCACATATGATGCGCCCTTTTTTTTCTACAAAAAGAGACATTTGCAAATTTTTAGGTAACAGTATGTGTATTTAGGAAATATATATTTCTTGAAAGTTTTATTCATTATTGCAAAAAAGAACAGGAATTAATACCTAAAAAAATAATTTTTGTATTCTTACATTTTTCTGCGGAACAAATTTGCTTAAGTATATTTTACGTGATTTCCCATAAGGAGAAAACTTTTGACAAGATTTCTTGACATTTAATTCGGTAATTAATAAAACTTCGACTTGCAACTGCTCGTTTTCCCGCTCGTCCACTACTTATTCATAAAAGATATATATGGAACGTTTATTAACGTCGCACTGAGATCAACATGAGAGCTATTGGCGACGGATCAAGTGATGAGGACGACACTCGCGAGTGCTCCTCTCTCTCCAAACCTCTACTCCACGGGGAGGGGTGGGCTTAGGACATCAACAGATTTAACATGCATCATCTCGCTCTACGGCTGATCCTTTTGTAGAATCAGTCCTCTAACCCACGACTGGATGGAAACAATCTTTTTCTATACCCTGGAATAATAATTAAAACATACGATACTGCAAGTAACTTCATTCTACGGCTTCCTGAAACCAAACAAATTAATCTGAATAGCTGTGATTTACATTATGTACATAAGAGATTATTAATGCTCAGAATAAATTTTATCCAGATATCTCGGTTATTTCTTAATATAATCGAGATTCTACAATACATTTTCGTAGAGAAGGATAAACTCGCAAAATCGAGGACAAAATTTAAAGTTTACATAAAATGAATAGCACCGTAAGAAATCAATACTAATACTTTCTGAAGCAGAATGAAAAAAAAAGAAATTTTATTTTAAAAAAAAATTTAGAAATCTTGTGGAACATCCCGAACATATCAAATCCAATTAGACGAAAAACAGAAAAATAGAACTACTAAGCACTCAGATCATCATCAAAGCGGTCATAACCACAGAACTTTTGTACAAATTTAATATTCAGCATAATATAGTGCGCATTATACCAGTACCCGTAACATAATTGGGATGTATTCGATTAAAATGCGGAAAATACGTAACTCACAAACCTACATCTCTCTCACCTAAAAAATTTACAACATTGTTTACTGAGATGTTTTAGACAAAATAGTGATTCACACACACACATAAACAAATATTTTGAGTTTTCTCACAAAGAGGAAATTCCTTGATAATTATTTAATTAAAAGGAATATTTTAAAGAGGGGATAATAGTCTTGTTTTTCCCTAGCCATACATTAAACTGTTATATGAAACGGACAGTGATTTCTCTCTAGTTATGCACTGGCAGTTTCCGAGCCCGACTGATTCAGTAATTTTGCTTGATACTTATTATTAACAATACAAAATAATTTTTAATTTTTGAAATTTTAATATATTAGTTATGATGAGATGGTAAATTAAATTAATTGAACCTCGAAAATAAGGTTCTTCCCTTTCTACTCTGTTCCTTTTGCATGCGCAATTTCATATCGTTACTACTTATTTTTCCATTATTTTAATTAATTAATTGATTCGCATAAATCAATTCCAAAATATTTTCTTTTATTGAAAAACTTTTTTATCTTTGTGTGTGCCTCTTGATAATTTTAAAAATATTTACTGCATCTTTACATACATCTTTTCCCTGGCTACTGTGGCTCTAGTCAACAATTCGCTGCCGACGTTGTTTCCGTCAAGTCGTGAGCTCGAATCCTCATGCCACTAAAGTCCCACCGCAAATCTGTCGAATTCCCGAGTCCTCAAGTTTGCGAGGCGTGGAAGTTTCGAGAGGGCGGTGCCATCTCAGGTGTCGTCGTCGTCACTTGATTACGAGTCCTTCGCCAATAGCCCTCATGTTGCTTCTTGTGTGACGTTAATGAAAACTAAACTAATTAATAAACAGTGAATCAATCAAATTATTATTTCTACTGCGCACACAGCGCAAACTTGAAAAATTAAGTTAATTTAAAACATGAATGCTTAGGCTTTGCTAGTTTATTGGACGTTTTCTAACTGCTTTATTTCTGCCTGACACAAGTTGCGCTAACTACAGCCTCGTCATTTTGAGCCGTGATCAGATGATACTGTTACAAAAATTCTTCAATCGTGCGGGGTGATTTCAAGTGAAATCAGGTCAACACGGAGGATAACAACAAATGACACTTTATTCACAAGTATTTATTACGACACACAGATAGTAGAATTTTGATAGTAACATCATAAACAGAAAATCTCAACACTTGTACAGATTAATAACACAGACACAGGAAGAAAAAACATCATTTGTATCGACAGTCATAGTTGTATTGACAACTTTCAGCTCACCAGCGTACCAATTCGCACTACAGACAACCCATGTGGTGACCGGATATTACAGAATAGTCCCACCGTAGTTCATGCACGTCGTAAGAGGACACTAAAACGGGAGTATAGCTGGACACTGCTCCTTGGGATTATATCAGGGACTTATCTTCATTAGGTGGGAAAGGAAATGTTGACGAAAGAAGATCACTAGGACCCCGAGGCTCCCTAGTGATCTTTTTCTTTCCTATGGGGTTTACTTTCTTTGGTAAACACGGATGACGCCCCCCCCCTTGGATACCCTAGCGATCCTTCTTTATTATTAACCCTCCTTCTTGTCAACTAATATATATTTTCATCTTTTTTTTTTCCAATTCTTTCTCACGTTTAGATCATAGCTTTTTGGTGCAGCAAGGCTACATTTGGCTGTTGCGCCGCTAAAATACTATTATTTATTCGTTTGTCGTTTCAATTTTTTTTTCACTTCCAGATCACAGCTTTAATTTGCTTCAAATTGTTCAAAGTCTTTGGTAAACACGGTTGACACTCCTCCGAGATACCTTGGTGATCCTTCTCTATTTTCGACTCTTTTTCATGTTGATTAATTTTTTACTTTTTTTTTTATTTTTCAAACGTCTAGATCATAGTTATATCTTGTTTGACGCAGCATAACCACATCTGGCTCTTGCGTCATTAAACTCTACCATCAATCACTTCACTTGAGTCCTGAATTTTAGTCCTGTTGCCCAGAAACACTGGGATCATGCTCGATAAATAAGTCCGAATTCAAAATCCTCACTTTGGTGTGGTGTAGGAGAGTGGGGTGCCAGATCTTGTGAGGTCTTACTCGTCATTTGACTCTTGCGCAAAATGACGATTTCTGTCGCAATAACTTTCGTGCTGCTTCCCAGTGCGACGTCAATCAATCAGGGTGATAACTCGTTAGCTCTTATTATCTATCAAATTTCAATAGAAGAGCGCGTGTTGGTCTCAAATAATAAGAGGATCATGGTCCCACATTTCTGATTAAATTGATTGTTCATTATTATTAACATCGCATTCGGAGGCTACACAAGGGCTATTGACGATGCACCACATCGTTTTGAACTCATATTAAGTGGCGAGGAAGACATCTGAGCTGCCACCCCCACTCATCTAACTTCCACGCCATTCTAACGTGAAGACTTTGAGTTTTGATATATTTAATAATATTAGGGGGTCAACCCACGACTCGACGGAAATAACTCTGGTCATGAGCTCGTGGCCATGACCAATCGACTACCACGGTCGCCAAAAAATGTGAAACGATTTATTAGATTATCTACAACGTAGCCGCGGTAATTAAGAAGTCATGGCGACGAGCTGCAAGTTTGAACCTTCTTTCAACTAAAGACCCATCCTTCAGCTTGTCAAGTAATGATGCATAGTATGCTGCTATAATGGTTTTGTACTGTTTGAAGATAATCGATCAAGATAACTTCATGGCTATCCCAAAAAACATTCACCATCACTTTCCCAGCCGAAAAAACAGTTTTTGCTTTTTTTTTTTTTGAGCGAAGAGGAGTCCCCCTTCGCAGTCCACTGTATGATTGTATATTTATTTTGGGCTATAATGGTGATTCCGTGTTTCATCTACAGTAATTAATAGGCGACAAAACTCTGATTTATTTCGCCTAAACTGCTGTAACAGAGCTTGGGAAATGTTCTAACTTGAGCAAACGCGGCACCCAACACGCAGACAGCTTTCTCATGCATAAATCATGACAATATGTGACAAACACGTTCTTTGGACATATTCATAGCCTCTGTTATCCCTCTCACTTTAATTCGACGGTCGTTTAGCACCATTTGGTGAACTTCAGCAATGTTATCATCATAGATTGCAGTTTATGGACTTCCCGAACGTTCATCGTTTCCCAAGCTGATACAGCCACGTTTAAATTCAGCTGCCCAAAATTTCACTGTGGTCAATGATGTTGCAGATTTCCCGCACACAGCGCCCAACTCATCTTTGATTTGCGTAATCATACGGCCTTTCAAATATATATATACACTATTCAGTGCCAGGTGAAAGCAGCCTTAATATCAAAGAATGAAAACTAAACTGAATATATTTTTTTCATTGTGAAAAGTATTATAATATTATTAAAATATGAAATTATAGGACAAGGGGAAAAAACGCTATTATATCATTGTGTTCTCAAAAAATAGAAGCATTTAGTAACTACTCAGAGTGCCTCACTTTATTTATTTATTTAATCTCACTTCTGTTTACATATTTTTAATGTACTTTTTTATGTCTTTAGTCAATGTATTACTTCTTTTTTTAATCAATTTTCATTTTTTCGTGTTATGGTAAAGGTACGATACGCATTAAATACGGGGGGGGGGGGGCTTGAAAAATGAGAAGTAAATGTTGCTCTTCATATGTTGATGAAGAAACAATGAGAAAACATTTTCATCTGAAAAAATATTTCCAGTTTGAGTCATATTATCCAGTATTACAAGAAAAACTTATTAACGTATTTGAAGAAAAAAATTACGTTTTTTTAATAAATTCAGAGAAAAATAAAATCGTGAGGGCCACGGCAACCTAGTTCATGGTCATGGACTCTTTCGTCGAGTCGTTGGTTCAAGCCTTGATGCCACTGAAGACCTGCCGTGTAGCCAGTGTTCATGCACGTTTAATCTGTTGAAGCTCAAAGTTCTCCTATGGCGCGGTATGTAAGCTAGGAGAGGGAGGTGCCAGCTCAGGTGTCGTCCTCATCACTTGACCGAGGTTCAAAATTACGAGGTATGTCCCCAATAGCCTTCGTGTTCCTTCTGGTGCGACGTTAGTAAAACCAATCAATCAACAAGAATCGTGCTTTTTACATTTAAAATAAAAAGAAAAAAATACATAAATTTTGCGCATCGTGTGTGTTACCAGCATCATGTGTGTTTTGGGAAGGATATCATTAATTAGAAACGTTACTTTTTTATTTTTAATGAATAAAATCGTGTAAAAATGCGCTAACACATTTTGAAATACCATTTTTAAATGGAAAAGAAAAGCATAAAACCATGAAAAAAAGATTTTTTTACTAACTTTAATTTATAGCAATTAGCTTACATTGATCAAAAACGATTTTAGCGGTTCATGAACTCAATATAACATTTATTTTCTTTTCTGAATTGTTTTCTTGAAAATATTGTTCAATGAATACATAAAATATTATGTCATATCTATTTCTTTATTTAAAAGCAATCCGGATACAAAATTATTTCTGTACGAATAGGGAAAAAAACCCTTCATTTTCCTTCAAAAGGTTCGGAAAGAAATTCTTCTTAATTTGATTTTAGAATGAATATGAAGCTTTGAGACACTTAGTGTTTTAAAAAAAAAGTCGAAGCTTTGTTGGAAATAAGTAGTACTCACAGGGAAAGAGATGTCAATCACAAACATTTTGTCAACATTATATAGCATTTTAAAGCAACTCTTCCTACAGAAGCTTTCAAAAATACATTAGAAAGCAAACTTAATATTAATCAGCATTATCTTATTTACTGTATTCACAAATTGCTAACAAGAAGCAAAAGGATAATATATGTTGACCTGAATAAAAAAGGAAATTTTGATTTGATTTGATTGTTTATTAACGCCCGAACTGAGAAACAGCACGAGAACTATTGGCTGTAAAAAAAAAAAGGAAAAGAAGAAATAATGAAGGCAAGGAAGAAAAGAATTTGACCATCTGCCAAAATTGAAAGCAAGGAGCATAAAAAGGGTACGAAGCGTCATTTTATTTCGGCATTCGACCGTAGCTTTTATTTACAGCTACCTAGCTTTCATTCAACCTTTCTTTTCGTAGCTCTGCGTCACCCAGACGAGTTTTTTTTTTTTTTTTTTTTTAAGTATAATTATTTATTTGCTCCTCTTCAATAACCAGCAGTAGGCAGAAATTTGAGAAAGGAATTAACATTGCAACCTTTTTCCCTATCGTCTGATTCAATTTTAGAAACGGAAAATGACATTAAGTCCTGCTCCTAAATCCATTCTTAGCTTTCAATTCGTTTCATCTATGACGGAAGGAAGCTAAATATCGAACATTGATTTCTCACGGTAACTTGAAAATAAGCATTTCCGGAATTTAGCGTAACATGGAACGCTTTCAAGCCCTCCGCAGATTTAATGTCGCTCAAAAATTCTGAAGGTATATTTCACGGTGAGATTGTCTCCCTATTCCCCGCAAACATACTAAATTATTTTTAGAATCACGGGACAGAAATGGCGGCCTCCCAATTGTTTTTAAAAAAATTACATAAACCAGTTTTCGATTGTTTTTAAAATTAATTGTGCATGTATAAATTAAGATAGATTATAAGAGTATTTATTTTTATTTGGACAAGTTTTATTTCCATTCACCCAATACCTGAAGTGTAACATTACTTTAAACGTAAAACTTTTCTGGAGAAAGCGTAATTTCAAAGCAAATCATTATATATTTGAATAGATCATTCTCCTCTAGAACAATCTGCATTTTTAGAGAGAAATAATAACTCATATAAAAGTTATGAATAAACTTAAAAAAGAAAATCATGAAAACGTGTGAACATAAATTCAATCCCCAGTGAAGTGTTTAATTCTCTTCTCTAATCCATATATATATATATATATATATATATATATACACACAATAAATGCATTCAAAAGAATATATTACAAAATATAAGAAAATAAAAAGTTTCGATATGTTCATTTTTTCCCCGATTCACTCTTCGAAAGTATTTTTTTTTTATATCTATTTTAATGAGAGAGATTCGTCAGTAGGTCTTAAAAATTATTTTTAAAATCGAATAAAAGTATAGTTTGATTGCAGCGTTTAAATACAACCGATTAGAATTTAGTCAAAGAGCAGAAATGTTTCAGAAAATTAGCACTATGTTCGCGAATTTAAAATGAGAGCCTTAATACAGTGTTTGGGCGAAATTATAGTTTGACAGGGGAACAAAACCTTCATAAACCTTTCGATCTCCGGGGATGAAATTTAAAAATTTGTTAATACTGAATTTCAAATGTCTCGAATTTCAGCTTGTGGTTAATATTTTGAGTACTTCTAACATTACAGCTTCTTCTGTTCGTAAATATTCCCTTTAATTTTTAAGACCTCATTATCTATATAAGCCAGTTAATTCTGAATATTTTTTAATAATTTGAAATTTATTTCCTACAGTCTTAAAATTTAATTTTACATTTGTGGCGTAAATAAAATTTGACCCATGAACAAACTTTTTTCTATTTCGCGCATAACAATGTTTCACTGCCTTTTGAGGAAAATTGTGATTTTTCTTTTGGATCTTATTCAAGTTATGCCCTTCCTATAACGAGATAATTGAGTGAAAGAACGTTTCCTCTCTCCAGTCATTGAAGAGGTTTTTGATGCTCACCCTAATGAATGAATGAAAATCGAAATAATCCATTCGATTATCCAATCCTCCATATATGTTGAATTCAAGAGTGTAATGTTACTATAACGGAATTGCTACTTGTCTTGACAAATCTGCATCACTTTTTTATATTTATTTGAATATGTGCATACGAAAAAGTAAAAGCTTAAAGGCTTGTGTCTGGTTTTATTATTCCTTCAACTTCCCTACTTTTAAAGATCTGAAATCTCACAAATGAATCTCTAAAATAAACATTAAATTTCTTCTGAAATTGCAATGACATCTGAAAGTGAAATATTCATTTTTTTTTTTTTTTTTTTTTTTGATGACCTTTGTTGTATTCAAATAAATATACTCATCTAGATTTAAGGAGGATTGTAGAAATTTCATACGATTAAAGTTACATTCACGAGTTCAAAATGTCTGGTTGACGGGAACATTAAAATATAACTAATGACAAAAATAAACCTCGAATCACCGTGAGAGGAAGGAGCTCTGAATTGACAGCTAAATTAATAAGCAAAAAATTATTTTAATGAAAAAGAAACAAAGTAAAATTTTGTGAAATTGAATTCCTACAAAAAGTAGAACATTTTTTAAAAAAGAATATTTTTTTTTTGAAGATAGGACTTTTTTCCGAAATAAATAAATAAGAAAGTTAATAACTCAATATTTAATAATGGGAATTTTAACACCTGCTTTTCTGCTATAACATAAACACTACACATTGTAGTTTATTGAGGTAGTGAACTCAAGGGAAATATAAAAATGTTCCATTTCATCAGAGACATAACAAGTTTTGTGAAATGGATAAATTGACACGTAAAACATATTTCCTTTCGCAATAATTATTTTTGCCTTCTTTTAGCTACGGACAAAATTTTTCAAAACGGGCTTTGAAAACACTATTGTGTGACTTGAGTGAATTTTGCTACATTTCCTTTTGTCATTTAAATGGCTATTTTTTCTTTTGAAAAATTGCTACAGAGTCTGTACTGTTTTTCTCTTTGTACAACAAATGATTTTATTTATTTATTCATATTTATTCAATCATTGGGAATTTTTTTCTTCTTCTTTTCTTTAAAATTTACGATATGAATTTATTGAATTTACAATGTGAATTTATTTCTCTCTCATGTCTTTATAATTTAAGTTCTGGGTTTTTATTTTTATTTTTCAAGTTTTTATTGTTTAATCTTAGCCTGAAATCTATTGCTTTCATTGAGATGCAAAACTAAATCAGTATTTTTAGAACTTTTAAATAAACTAAATTTTATAAACAACATTGAAATATTCTAGCTGAAGACATTGACACGAGAATGCTTAGCTGATTTTGATATCTAAAGGTATTTAAAATGATGAGAGTAAACGCTTTATATTTCCGCTATTAATGATATTTATTGTATCAGGAACACAGAGGTTATGATTCGTGGGATTTAATTGGCCCTTTGCTTCGCCTGCTGTATTCGAAGAATTGCGCTCATTTTTCTTATTACTAGAATGTTCATGAAAAATTAAAATATTCAAGCCATGAAAAAACAGCTAAACAAATATAGTGAACAAAATTATATTTGGCATTCTTCTCAAAAAGATGAAAATTAAAATTTTAAAGAAAAAAATATTTGGTAAGGAACACCTATAAAAGAGATGAACATAATTTAAGAGTATAATGAAATGTAAGCGTAACTGTACATGATGTAGTTATAAATAAACTTTGCATGAGGCAAAAAAGGTGAAACGAAGAAAACCGCGATAATTTCATATCATTTAAATGTTTCAGAGCATAGTAATTTAGTTTTTAAATTTTGAGCTTTATGTGGAAAAATGTAGCAAACTTATATTTTGTAAAAAACTTATGTAATAAATTATAACTTATATAATATATATAAGTTATTTGTAGAAAACTTATATAATAGTGAAAACTTTTATTCAGGACAGGAAAAAAAAAGTAAAACATTGTAACCTTTTGTATCATTAGTAAATGTATTAAACTTTTATGTTAATTTTTTACTTAAATGCTTTGGATGACGAACGTATTTTGATATATATCAAGGTAATGTATTTTCCAAAAAAAAAAAAATCACATTTGAAATTTTTAAAGAAATTCATTTTCATCTTAAAATGGAAAGAGTTTAAATTTTCAAACATAGCTTTTTTTTTTATTGAACTTTTATTTTTGTATGGATACACCAAAATTTGGAAAGTGCTCGTTTCTCCACAAATAATAATAATAATAATAATAATAATTGATATCTCTCTCCAATAAATAAGATTCTAAAATATTAATAATCTTCATTAACATTGATTGATTGGTTTAAGGACAATATGAGCATTAAATGTTATTATCCCTTAACAGCATATTTCATTTAATAATTTGTGTTAATAGGATATCTTAAAAATATATAAATTGAAAGTATAGGATTGATTTAACGTCTGGTAATATTTTTCGATCTACTCTGCATTATTGGACTGTGAAGAAGTGTGCTCTGAAAGAACGCAAAATTATATCTTCAGTTTTGAAGAATATTTAATTTGTAGAGATAAAATTATTGAGAAATGCGATTAAATGTTGAATTCGGAAATTTGTTCTATCATCTGTTTTTTCCTTCACAAAATAATGATGGCAACATTTTTTCGACATCTGGCAACAATTTTCCGCAGTCCGAAAGCGATCCAGTTCTCGTTTCGCGCATTTCATCTCAACTTAACTCCTTTCGTAAGTTTTCATGTTATGGAATTGTCACGAAAATGCCACTCCTGTTTCTTTTAATTTTCTGTTCAAAAAGTATTTCATTTCGTGGTTGTCAATGTACTTGAAAAAAACGACAAAGTTATTACCTCCAGTTATGTGAAGAAAGGTATGTTAATACTAAACTTATATGAGTCATTCTTGTGCATTTTCTATTTTGATATGTTAGTATTCATTCATTCTTTGTTTTATTTCCCTTTTTTGTTAAATAATGAACGAATTCATGCATTATTTTTGGTTTGAATGGAATGTCATGTTTGATGGGATTTTTGTTTCATTTTATTTGTTGCTTGTTATTGATGAGAACAATTTACTAACAGTCATAGTCAGTTGTTTATAATTTTCATTTATATATTCTCTTTTAGTTTTGTTTAATTAAAAGTAGCTTTTGATGCATTGTTTTGAAAAATATGCGGAATTTTCTTTTTATTCAATCATAGTTTTATTTATGTGGGATACCGGTATGCAAGATATATCTGACCTTCTGTTTGTCATTTCTTTAACTCTCAGCTAAATAATGTATTTTAATTATTTTTGAATGTTTTGCTAGAAATTGAGCATGTTTAATGTACGATTTATTGTTTTGCTTTCCCGCATTGGTAAATTGAAACATAGTGCTGGGTTGCTGAGAGTTCGTATAATTGTGAATTTTTTATGCGAAGTATTTTGGCTGATGTTGTGGTTACATCTCCAAATCAATATTATCGTTTAACAATAGGATATAGCAAGAATTCATGTTTCTGTTAATTATATCATTTGATTTTTCTATTTTTCTCTTATAAAATATGAAAAGCATCAAAATATTAGTTATGGTTATAATTTCTTACAAACGATATTGAATTATGTTTTATTATTCTTGAAAAGCTACTTTTGCAAATTATGCACAGTAAAATATGTATGAAATAATTTTTTTTTTTTTGTGATGTATTCATTTATTTACCTTGTGCTATAAACTGTTATCCTATCCATTTTTAATGAAGTTGAGTGATGGGATTTCAGTTGGTTCATTAGAACTTATAACTCATTTTTTGTGCAAAGTTTAACAAACTAGTTAAAAAGACACTTGTAATCATATTTCTTTCTCAAATGGAAACAAAAACTATATATTTTCTATTAATTTTTTTATGTTCATTAATGCAACAGTAATACTAAACCCTGTCTTGTTCCTTCCGAATACACACACACAAACAAATATGATGAAAAAATATATTGGAAGCATATTTGTGAATAATATGTATTTTTCAGTTGAAATGCAGTTTAGCCCACAACTTTAGTGACTGGAATGTTTGTTGGAGAGAAATTGCCTGTACTGGCTTGCGTTTTTGTTTAGGCATGACCATTGTACATGACAGCTCTAAGAATTTTTCATTCTCTGTTAGTTAAGTGTTCATCATGAATAGCACATGCTTGGGTTTTGTACGGGTTTTTTTTTCAGCCTATCAAAGGGGGGGGGGTTCCCCTTGCATCTAGAATCTGAAACTTTTCCAGGTTAAAAAAAAATGACATAAATATCTTGATGTGTTTTTATCCCTGATATTTTGAACATGTTTTCCTATTATTAGAAGAAAGGCAATCTTGAAGAAAAAGATTTTTTTGATGTGCTTAATAATATATAGGATTATTTGTGGAAGTAGATGCATCTAAATTTGTTAAAATTATATTGATGAAGTTTTAAAACATTTATTAGAGATCTCCGGACTTTTTTTTTTGTATTCTTTCATTTAGGACTACAGGGCTCTAATATGCCATTTTAAAGAAAACTGCTGTTTTATTACAAATGTTGAGTCCATTTTATTTAAGTTTAGGAGAAGTTAATTTTATAAATTATTCTATATGTAATTTATTTTATTTTTGTAGTGACTTATATTAAATTAATATTTCAAAAGCTCCTAATAGAATTTTAAGAAATCTTTGGCAATAATACAATAAAAAATATTGAGCTAGTGTTAATTATTAAAATTAATATTCATTCTAAAATTATGTCATACTTTTCATTCTTGTAAAGGACTTGAAAGTATTTTTAAAATTCACTTTGATCTGATTTAATGAATAGATGGATTAATTTTATGAGAATATGTTGTTATAATAACACGAAATTTAGTTTGGTTCTCCAGAAAGTGACACAAAAGCAATTATCAAGTCATATCTGTTTTTATTACTTATGGATGTGAACAAATCTAAATGTGTGAAAAAGTTGTTATGAATTTTTTAAAACTTTTATTGGATCCACAGACAAAATAAGTTAGAAATTTTTTCATTCTTTCATTTAGTGCTCTGCCGAGTTCACAGGATAGGTTCAATCACATCTAGGATATGGGCTAAACAGCATTTTCACAGTATTTTTCATTTTTTGAAACTGATCATTTTGGTGAAAAGCTACACTTTTATCTTTTTGTGGTTTTTTTTTTTGTGTGTGTGTGTGTGTGAACAATTGTATACAACATAAAGTGTATAGTAATGACTGGGGTTAACTTATTTGAATTTTACCACTGGGGAATTAAATATAAACTTTTACAATTGTCCTAAATTTAACATTTTTTTTTAGTGATAATTCTTTTCATGTCGGTTCTTTTAATGCTTATATTCTTTTCTGAACTTTCTTTAGTTAAAGCTAATTTCTGTTTTGTTTAATTATGCTATTTGCTTGGACATTTAGAATAAAAATGAATAATATATAGTAAAATTATTTTGCATAAAAGATTTATGCGATAGAAATATAATTTGACTTGACAGCATTTTCAAGGAATCAATTTTGATGTTATTATATTTATAAAATATAATTCCATTGCTTTGAAGTAATAACTGTACAATGTATTAATACAGTTACAACACACTTAATTTGTTAAAATTTTATTTTGTATTTGTTTCAGCAACAAACTGTTTTTTCCCCCTTCGGTAAATTAAAAACCTCATTTATTTATGTTTTTAAGAAAAAAGAATATTGAATTTTAAAACAATAGCATTTTGATTGAGAGAATAATTATATCTCATTCGATATAATCAGTGTTTTATATGAGTGAATTCTTATGATCAGTGCCTAATATATGAATTTTATAATGCTTTCTTTTTTCAGATTTATTACTTTTAAAAAGTTGACTTTTTAAATTAAAACTTCTGTGATAAAAGAGCTGGTAAATG
Source organism: Nephila pilipes (assembly GCA_019974015.1). Lineage (NCBI taxonomy): Eukaryota > Metazoa > Arthropoda > Arachnida > Araneae > Nephilidae > Nephila > Nephila pilipes. The sequence continues at coordinate 401,361 of BMAW01100183.1, read as the reverse complement.
TTTACAATATTCAAAAAAGTAAAACTATGACAATGAATCTAAGAACAGAAATAAAAAATAAACCTCACAGTGCATCTTTCTCTAACTTGCAAATAAGCGAATCTTTCCAACATTTCCGATCAGTGAGTTATTTTGAAGCAGTCACAAATGCTTCCTTGTCTGGATCCCGTAAATCATTTGAGACTCATTCCTTTGTTGATAAACCCAAGCTTGCAAGAATGCCTTCAAACAGCACTCCCTGCACCCCGAAGAAGATCGAGATTGAAAAATATTCAACTCTGCCTGTAACAGTGAATGGGGAGTCTACTTTCTCTGGAAAGAAAACAAGAAGTTCCAGCCTGTCTAGTTTCTTTCGTAAATTCAAGCCAAAGTTTCACAGGAATTCGTCCGATGGTAAGAATCCATGGATCGTGATTGAATTTGCTCCACGAGATGATCCTGATGCTTCTTCGAACAGTGACAAAAGTGACCATTCTATAGAGTTGGCAGTCAAGAGCAAAGTTCAGCATTTCACCTCATTGAAAGATCTCAGTGATCATCCAAGTAATGATGTCTGCAATTGCGCATTAAGTAACTCAAGAAGAGACAGTACACCAAAGTGCAATTTAAATTCATTCAGTGCCAGCAAAACTTCTATTAATTATGATAATCGCAATGAAAACAAATACAAATCAGAAGGATCAATATTCTTCCGCCTCTCACCTCGGAGAAGACTTGAGAACTTGAAGCACATGTTGAAGAATTTCTCAAAACGACGCAAATTTCGAACATCTGCTTCCATGCACTCACTTGGCTCAAGATCATGTGCATACAAAAGTGAATCTTGCTTAAAAACAGATTACAAAATTACAAGTGGTGCTTTTTCTAGCTTTAGTCAGGTAGTAGAACATTCTGCATGGGTAACATCTTAAAAGTTGCATGGTAGTAGAATAGCCCAATTTGGATATTGTTTTTCCCATCTCCCGTTTTATATTAAATCTATGTCTCGCATATTTCCCTCCATATATTTTAAATTGTTTACAAATTATAACCAATTGAGAATGCAAGGACTGTGTTTAGCCAGAAAAAAGTTATGATTTAGTTTTGAAATATTAATCCTGCCTGGAAAACAATAGGATATTATGCAATGACAATATTTTTTAGTTTGTTAATTGTTTGATGTTTGCCATTTTATGATGCATGGACAAAACATATATGTGTGTTTCTTTTAAGAACATTTAACATTTTTTCTTTTGTTATTTATTCTTCAGCATGAATTGATTTTTTAATTTAAATATTTTAGACGTTAATTAGATATATATTTCATTACTTTGAAAAAATAGTATTTCCTTATCATGGCAATCTTTATAAAATTAATTTAAGAATATATTTAAAGGAATTTGTATTTATAATATATGTGTGTCTTGTCTTGTAACATGCATGTATTCTACATAAATATAATTTTACTAATGTAAAATTAATTTCTTATACAAATAATTGTATTTTCATTTAAAATTAAAGAGAAAAAATTCTGTATCATATGCATTCTAAAATGATTTCGCCTCTTCAAATATGTAACTATTTTTGTTACTATTCCTACTTAGTAATGATTTAAAAATATTTCCTTTGAAAATATTTTATTGTAGCATATTAATTAACTAATGGTTAATTTAAGGATCTAATTTGATCATTTCATAATGTTATTGCTAAGGCTGATATAATAAAATATTGAACATAATAAAAACATTTGAAAAAAACATTTATGTTGTTTTCTTATTTTCCATAATGTACTTAATTTTCAAATGTTTTGGTTATTTTGCCTCTAGCATATGGAATAAATTTTTTAGATTTTTCATAATTTAATTAAATATTGTCTCAAATATCTCATAATTTAAAAAGTTGATAGATATCTTTTATTTGTTCATGTTCTTTTAAAGAGTTAATTACACACAATATTTTAATTAGTTTTCTTCAAAATAGTCAAGTGTGTAGTTCTTTCTATAAGTACATTCATTATTGTATTAAATAATATTTATATTACGCATTTTAAATAAGCATTTTTTCTTAATTTTTTTTTTTTTTTTTTTTTTTTATGTAAAAAAAATATTTAAAAAAAATTTGTTTAATTATCAAATTTTATTTTGAAAATTAATATTTTAATCTTTTTAAAATTTGAAACTAAGTATGTAATAGTATTTAAAATTATGAGTAAATAAATATAACAAACCCTCTTTTATATTTAAAGTACAGAATTAATAATATTGATTAACTTATGTGATTTTATCAATTCATAGGATCATGGAAGAGCTTCATCACCAGTATTTCATTTTTGCAAACAAAGAAAATCGGATAATGTGGTAAGATTGCTTCCTTGCTAGTTTTGAAGCTTATGCAGTAATTTTCATTTGGCCATCTTGTTATTTTAAAATAGATTTTTATAAATATACTTTAAAAATACATTTTTAAAATTATCTCTCGTAACTTTTTTTAATAATTTTTTATGGCAATTTGCTGTTGACATCTGCATACATACTTCTCTGCTGATATAGATTGAAAAATTGATAACTGATATGGATCAGCAATTTTATACTAGAAAACAATTCAAATAAGTGAATGTTATTAAATTTTAATTTTTAGTAATCCTTGAAATATTTTGTGCTAAATAATTTTTTTAAACATTTTTAATTTTTATGGACAATAATTTTTTATAATGTATGTATATTAATAAATATATATAGTTTATTTCTTTCACCCTGTCTCATTTAAATATATGTATATTTTTCATTTCATTTAAAAATATAAATTTTTGTTACTAACAGCTGTATTCACTATGACTATGAAACCCAAAGTTAAGAAACCAAAATTAATAAAAAGTAAATCGGCTTTTTAAACTTCATTTAATTATTATGTTTTTAACTCTGATTATTTTATTGTGAGTTTCCTAACCTGCAGTTACTAATGGAATCTCACACTGTATCAGAAATATATACAAATCATCTCCACAAATTAAGTGATGATTTTAAATTATTCTTTGGAGATATTAAAAATATGAATATCCTAGAATGTGGATTATCACGCCACTTTCAGCTCGAGTGGAAAATATCAACAGTCATTTGCAAGATGAAATCATTGAATTATTAATTGTCCTTGAAGCTCAAGCACATCCTTCGAATTGATTCATATAAAAATTTGATTTTGTCAAAATAAAATGAATGATTAAAGAAACAGGTAAATTTTTTTCTTCTTTATCATTTTTATAGAAGGGGTTAATAAGAAAATTATGAAACTTTTGGGGGTAAATGATCAAAAAAGTTTGGTGGCAGTTGGTGTAAGTAGACCCCATGACCTCTCGACTGATTTGTTTACATACTAGCTTTTTACATCTTGTACATCAACTTCATTTAGAATCAATTGTATATATTAGGTAGGAAATAATCTTTAGTATACTTTTGTGTATCATTGTTTTATTTTCATTCAATTATGTTAAAATGTAATTTGTTATGCTAAGTTGCTGTATACTTCTAGCATTTGTTTATGTACTTGTGATATAAGTTTAAAATTATTTTTTGTTTTAAAAGGATATATATTTTAAAACGTTTATGATTATTGAATTGTTTTAAGCTTTCTGTTTTGACTACAATAGAAGATTTTTGTTTTGTGAATATGGTTATGCATTATTAGATCATCAGTTGATTGTAACATGTAAAAATAAATGTCTCGATATTTATTCTAGTATTGTAATTATTCTAAATTGTCAGGAAATAAATACGAATAGTTGAACCTATCTGAACATTTCTAAATTGTGGTATCATTCTTGTATTAACACTTATTTATCAAATTCATGATTATGTTGTAACATTTATATACTGATTTATATTTTAAACAGTTGTAATTTTATATTTTGAGTTATAGTTTTTTTTTTCTTTTGCAAACAAAATCAATTTAATCTTAAGTTTATTATAATGATAGAAAAAGGAATCATCAACATTTAAGTAAATGTATTAAATCATTTTAAGCTATCTGAAAAAGATATGTGAATATGTAAATTCCACATATTGTTTCAAAATTATTTACTTTCTAGCATTAAGATTCTCTCAAAATTTTTTTTCTTCTTGTATAAAGTAATAATTTTTTTAATCAAGTTCAATTTTAACTTGTATGTTATAATATAAAATGAAGTGCAGAAATTTAAATTCTGACTATGTGAATAGTAGACAGTTATTAATAATCAATATGTTGTATAAAAATGTATTTTTTACTTTTTAAAATTGTATTCTTAATAGAAATGATACCATGGGGGGGGGGGGAATGTGATTTTAAGAAATAGAAAGATTTACATTCTGTAAATCTTGAATACAGCTTAACAATCTGTTATGTTGCCTTGTCATGCAAAAGTGATTCTTGTTTTTCCCAGCTAACACCAGAACCTCGGTTTTACTTTGTAATTCATCTCAGCACAAGCATATTTTTAGAAAATATTATTCATGTACTTTTTAAAGTTTATTAAAGCAAGTAAATTGTTTAAATAAGCATTATATAAATATTAAGTCCTTTTAAATTATATAAGTGTCTTGAAAAGTCCATTGAATAATAAATATTTAGCTTGGGATTTTAATGAATGTGATTAATTTTATGTAAAAATATTTTACTATTCGAATAAAAGTCCTGTATAATACGCTCGGCTTCATCCTATGGTGAACTTTTCTTAGGGTTCTTAAAATCTTATGAATTATATATAAATATAATGCTTATGTCATTTGTTAAGAAATATTAGAAAGAAATGTTGTATGCACCGTTAATTTGGAGTTAATGGTGAATACGGCAGTAAGTAAAGGTACAAAATTAGATTAATTTATTGAAACTTGAAAAAAAAATGAAAAGTAAATTAATAAATTTTATGGTTGCTTTTTTGTGCACAATTAATATTTATATTATATTTCTCTTATTAATGATTTAATTGGTTCAATTTTGTCTTCTTCCATAGCAGAGCTTGAGGCACTCAGCTGATATAAGTTATCTCCTTAAGTTACCCTTTAGTAGAAGCTCAAATGCTAGTCTTTCATCTGTTTTAGAAGATAGGTAATTATGTTTTTGTTTTACTAATTGTTTGCAAAAGTTGTACACTAAAGGTCAAAATGTGCAAGTCTGGATATTGTAACTAACAGAGAAATTGGCTTACGTTATCAGTTATCTGTAGCATTTTAATTATTTATGTCCTAAAAGATTTGCATTTTTGTAAAAGGTATCTGTCAGTGAATTACCGGATGCGGAATATATAAGTCAAAGTGCAGCGTCTTGTATTCATAACACAAAATATTAATTTTTTAAAAATTTTCCTACTTTTTTTTAAGAAAAGGCAGGATTTAAATTTATAAAATCATTTTTTCTCCCTTGGAGACTGCAAAATGTTTTATATTCCTGAAAAATATTCATTTTGTTTTCTTGCTAATTGATTTCTAAAAACATTTAATAATGCAATCTTTAAAAAAAAGAAAAAAGTAAATAAGATTATCTATTCAATATGAATGTTTTCAGGTTAAATTGTCATTGTCCTTCTTTCAATGTCTGATATTGTTGGTTTTTATTTTGTATAGTATTTCTGGTAATAAATTTAGTAAAAAAGTAAAATAAAAATAAAGTAAGTAAAGTAATTTCATTTTTTTTAACATAAAATAAGTTCGATTTTTTTTTGTTTTGAAACATACATAAAATTTACTTTTTTTTACATAAAGTAAGTTCGATTTTTTGGAGCAAACTTAAGTAAATTTTATGAATGCTTCAAAAAAATCGTACTTACTTTACATAAAAAAGTTTATTTTCTCATTTAATTTATTTGCCACTAATTAAAAAATAAGTTATCAAATTTTGAATAGTTAAATACCAGAGAAATTTAAAAAAATTTTAACTTTCTAACACCATTTATAAAAATTCAAGAATTTGTACTCAATCCAACAATTCCATATAAAAATAAAGATGTGAAATGCATTAAAGGGAAAAAAATTAATTAAAACCTTGAGAAAGTCCAAAAGCTTTTCCCATTCAAGGTTTGACTGTCAGAATCATGAGAGAAAGCAGCTCTGTAGGGCGTATCATTTTTGATTGATTTTTTGAAAAAGTGAAACTGGAGGTGAGGAATGACCTTGCCCCCAATTGGAATTCTCTTCCATCTGAGTATGTGTGGGCACCTCATCTCTGCTGAGGCAACCCCACACAATTTCATTGCACTCTCTCTTAGTGGGCGCATTGTGCCTAGATGCTCCTGAGATGGCTGTGCATGTGGAGATGCTCCACGTCAGAATCATCAATGTACTTAAAATACTCTCCCATAGAGATTTTGTACCCTTTTCTGAGGATAATGATGACAGGTAACATTTTTTAAAAAATGTTTTAGGGTGATCTGTTCTTTATTTTCAAGTAGAAGCAGTATGTTATGAAAACTATAGGGTTCATGTCAAATGTTTTTTTAAAAAAAATTAATTGGATCTGTTGATTGTGTTATGTTCTTGTTGCTCTTGAATGATTGGTGTTTTATTGTTTATTGATAGAGAAAAATGTATTTTATCTCTCAACATTTTTTCATTTAGTATAATTTATTACAATAAGAATCTGATAGTTTCAAAGAGAATATTTTGGAGGAAAATAATTTGTTTGCATTTGAAAGTGTTTCAGACTTTTTTTTTTTATTGTGAATAAGTAGTTATACTAAACTTTATATTCTTATTAATTCTTTTACATTTAGTTGAATGGATCATTGTATTTAGAAAGATTTTCAATAATAATTTTTGAAACTGATTGATGGATATACAATTTCAGCAAGGTGTTATTCTTTTATTGCCCACTTACTCTTTCAATTTCCAATGATGCAATTCCGCATATTTTTTTTTTTTTTTTAAATTCCTTCCCAGAAAGTTTTAGCATTTAATTTATTGTTACAGATACATATATTTTACTTCATTACAATATTTTGTTAGCTAGATATTTTATCCTACCCCCCATACCTTTTTTTTTGTATATTATAAGTGTTTTTATAATTCCAAAAATTATTAGTTTGAAATCTTGAAGTTGTATAAAGAGGTGAATAATTTCAAGATTTTATTAATGTCAGTTTTGATCATTAAATTTCTTTTTGATTTTAATTTTTATGTTAGAGTGAGGCTTGGATTTTTCCTTCTGTATAAAGATTACAAATAGCAATTATAATTATATTTTTATGGTAAATATACAATTATAATATATTTTTTTATTTAGTTTTGCCAGTTTGGAATTAAAATATTTTAGTATACACAGAGTTTTTAAACAAATTCTTTTTACAGCTGTACCTATTTCAACCAGATAATTTTAATTCCTGTTTAAATAAACTTCTCAGTTTTCTGTGCATTCTTTATTAACATCATGATACTTGCTTGTATGCTTTCTTTAATAATTCTAACAATTAACCTTCTGAAACTAACATTTCTTTCTAGCTGTGCTCCAAAGCGAGTGCAACCGCCTAACACATTAAGCTTGTCCAGTAAAGGGTTCCATGACCAGCAGATGCTCAAAATTTATCAGAAGATGGCTTCTGTTGAATCCATTGGGGCATGCTCTTTAGATTTTGAAGCAAGTGCTACCGACAACTTTGTTGGCAAAGATGTTACAGCCTCAGAATGTACTCTGCACAGCAATGGCATTGCGACATCCGTCCAGGACAACTCCAGAAATGGAGACTTGTTTCATGAGGAATTTCCATTGAGGTCTTCTTCTTTAATAACATCTGTATTCTTCATTTTTTTATTTAGTTTTCTAGTTTGAAAATATGTAGAGTATTTATAGATTGTGTAATCCATGTTATTTAAAAACAAAGGGATTGTGTAATAAATAGGGAAATAAAATGTTGAATGTGAAATAGATTGAGTAAGGAATGCATATAATTTGCCGTGAAACATAATTATTATATCAAAATGACCTTTGAAAAAACATGTTTTTTTTTTTTCCTTAATTGGAATGGTTGTAGAGATGACCCAAAGTTGTTTGGTTCCAAGTTTTATTTAATGTAGTAAATTTTTGTTTAAAAAATGTGGTAAAAATGCTGTTTAGCCCATACTTTTGGTGAAATTTTAAATATCTCCAATTTGACAATTTTCAATATCTCGTAAACTTCACAGAGCACTAAATAAAAGAATATGAAAAAATTTTACTTACCCACTTTGCCAGTGAATCCGATAAACATTATTAAACTTCAAAATCATCATTTTCATGGATGTATATTCATTCTCTTCCGTAAGTGATAAAAGCAGTTGTAAGAATGTTTGTAGCTTTTATGTCACTTTGTGGCAAATCAAACTATATTTCATGCTATTACAACTACATATTCCCATAAAATTTATCTATTTATTCATTAAATCACATCAAAATGAGCTTTAAAAATGCTTCATAGTCCTCTACTAGAATGAAAAACATGATAGTATTTTAGAATGAGTATGAATTTTATTAATTATACATGATGTTGTGATGGATTGTATTGTCTAATATTTGTTAAACCTCCATCTGCAGCTTTTCAATTCATAATCAAAATGAAAAGTACTAAAGAAACTTCTCAGAAACTGAAATATATGAAATATTTAACATTTTTAAAACATAATAATAAAGTTTTATAAATCTATTTTGTCAATGAATCCAAGAACTATTTTAAGAATATCATTTTCATTGGTTTAGATGCATCTATTTCTACAAATAAACCAGGCCCACCAAATTTCTAGTTACTTTCAACACAGAAATTACCTTTTTTTTTAGCAACACTATTCATAGTGGCTGTTTTATTCCATTTATTTTTGTGTTGATTTTTATCATCTATAGCTACAAGCACATTTAATTTTAAAATCTGTTTGATGAAACAAATTTCCCCTATCGTACTTTCCTATGATTATTTTTTTTCTTCTGAAATCAGGAGTGAAATTGCTTGCTGAGATTCTCATTCCAACCAGCAAGTTAATGTATGTTAAAGAGCATTTATATTTACACTTGTTGATCTTTCAAGAAAGAAAAAGTTTACTCACAATTATAGGTAGACTCAAACATAAGTTAACATTTTCCCAACAAATTTCTTCATATATGGAAGTTTTTCATTAAAGATTTGTAAAAATGAACTAGTATCTCAGCATTAAACTTTTATTTCACAGTAGGATCTGACTGCATGTCAATAACTTCAAGATGTTGTGTCAATATCAGCACTAATAAGATAAGAGAATGAATTGAATTTACGCTCAATTTTCATAAAGTCCTGTAATCTTCTTGTGACTTCATCCTCCAAATACTGCAAATGATCCACAATCTTAGCAGAAGCACGCTCGTGCACTTTCTGTTTTCTTAATAAAGGGAAATAATAATAATTGTCTTCTCCTGCTTGCCTTGTGAACAGACCTAGTTTTGATTTGAATTATTTTACATACGGGAAGAAATTCTCAGTTCAAGATTCAATTTCCTGACTGTCTTGTCAGGTCAAAAAAAAAAAACTTAGTGAGTCACAAAGTTGTGGCCCATGTTCTGCTTTTTGCCCCCCCCCCTGCTGTAAATTTAAAAGCATTTAATATTGTTAGTCAAGAAATTCTTCAGATAACTTATTAATAGCTCTTCATTGTTTAATATTTTATAGTTTGTAACATACAAAGTGAAATTATTCTATTATACATGTTAGAAAAAAATTTCGGTTATGAGTGGCTTTGCTGATGAGCAGTCTTTGCGCCTCAAAGGAAACTATAATTTTATTAAATATTTGGATATGTTGGCTTGTACCATGTTAGATTTAAATTACTTCATGCTTGCTAGCTGGATTGTTGAATTTTTAAATTTACGTGCGAGAAGAATGGGTACTACTCTCAGCTAGTGTATTACATTTGTGCTGAATTTTTTAAAAAATATCCTGTATTTTGAATCTTGAGTATGCATCTTAGTTTGGATATTATTCAAATGATGCATATATCAAATTAGCATTATTCAAATTATGGAAACAGATTTTCTTTTGTGATTTTAGAGAATTCTAAAAATTTTCAATTTATCCATTATAACCAATTTATTTGAAAGTTTTAATTTTCTTATTAAATTATAAGGAAATATTTGTAGATCATTGTTTTTATATGAATTTATAGTGTAGGTAATAATGTAAGTATTTTGATGCTTTGCTGCATTAAGATGTAGGCATTAATTTACTTAGATATTTGAACTTTTATTTGTTTTTTAATTTTATTTATATATAAATTATTTTGGATATGTTTGAATTTTATTTAATTTTGTAGAACTAATATTTAATTAAACTCCAAAGTATATTTGAGAATATCTTATTAAAAAATCTTTAGAATCACCCCTTACCCAAGAAACATATTTTACTTTGGAAGGTTTTGTATTTTCTTCTACTTAAGCTAAATTTTTTGGTAAATTTTATTTTGATGTAAGTTTTTAATTTTTTTTTATAAGTGAATAAGAAATATTAATGCCTTAAGTTTATATCAATCTTAAATGTCTTAAATTTGTAAATAATATTTGTTGGATAAAATATTGTATCTGGAATAATTTGAAAAATATTGTCTTTATTTTTAATAACTGTTGAATAAGTTTCTTTGTTCAAACTTCATTTGCAAATTTGAGTTTAAAATTCCTTGTAGACAGAAATTCTTTTATTTGATATCTAAACAATATGCACAATTAATCATCTTTTTTTTTTTTTTTTTTGCTCAAAATAAGCCATAGTCTCTTAACCAATTTTTAATTGTCATATCTTTTTTGAATTTATACAAAACTTACTCAGACTTAACAATAAATTGTTTTGTAAAGATTCTTTTCTACCCAATCTAGGGACTCCTTTGATAAGCATCCTTTAACCAATGGTTGCAAAGCTGTTGACAAACAAGAATATACTGTTGCTGAAATAAAGCTTCCTTCATACGTGAGCATTAGTTGTGCTATCAACGGCTACGCCAACTACAGCCGTTTCTGTCGCAGCCGAGACAACAGTCCTGCCCGCTCTTCCTTTAGAAAATCCAGCCTGGAACCAAGTATGCTAGCTGACACAAGCCGCAAGGAAGCATACGAAAGCCATCGATACTCCCGCAGCCAGTCGGATTGTAATGGCACAATGCAGAGCGTATTCACTGAATCAAAGCGGGTTACAGTTAGCAAGCAGATACAGATACCTCTCAAATCAAGTATTAAATACACTACTGAAGTTACTCTGAGCAATGGGCATTCAGAGAGGACAGTGTGCACTAAGGTTGTGACAAATGGACATACCATAAATGACTCTTTAGTGTTGGCTAAAGAAGTGAGTAGTGATGGAACTAAGTCTTTGGTTCAACAGAGAATTGAAAGTTTGTATGGGAAATCTGTTGGTGATGAAATTAAAGTGAATGTAAAAAGTTCACTTAAAAATAAAGATGTCCATGTGAATGGTACTGATAACAGTATTACTTCTCAGGCTCAGATTCCTAATGGAAAAAATCATTCAGGTAAGATTCAACATATTCCTTTTTATACAATTTATTTTTTATATTGTTTTACATTCTTGCAAGAAGAAAAATTATATGTGTATTACATTCTTACAAAAAGAAAAGTTATATGTGTAATAAGTACATAAAAATAACACAAAGGAGAAAAAAAATATTAGTGAAAAACTAGTATGTGTGAACAGCTGCTTCTAAATATAATGTATTTAAGTTGTGTTTTTTCTACTACATTTCATTCAAAAATTTGTTATCCATTTCAAAACTAAATGTCTTTATTATCTGTGGTTTGCCATAAATTAATGTTAAAATTGTTTTATTGTTGTTTTAAAGAATAAAATGGAAACCTTAAAGGCATTTTTAAATAGTAATACACTGCAACATTAATATTTTGACTTCACTATCATATGACCCATGTAGTGACTGAGTATGACAGAATAGTCAAACTGTTGCTCATGCATATGGTAAGAGTCGACTAAATTGGGTACCCAGTGTCTGGGGTTATAGCCGGGCACCCCATTCCTGGAGATTATATCAGAGGATCTCAGGAACTTGCCTTCTTCAGGTAAGTAGAGGCATCATGAACTGAGGCAGCCTGATGATCTTTTTCTTTCCCATGGGGTCCCACTGTCTTTGGTAAACATGGGTGATGTACCCCCTGGTTACCCTAGCAATCCTTCTCTACTTTTGACCCTCATTCTTGTCTACCAATTTTTGTCCTCTTTTCAATATTTTCACGTCTACACCAAAGTTAATTCTTGTTAGGTGCAACTTAGCCACATCTGGATCTTGCACTAATAACCTTTACATTCACTCACTCGCTTCATTCGCACATTCACTCACAGTAGTGCATTTTATTCAAATTTCTATCAGTATTACAATCTTATATCTTGGTTTCACATTTTGTCTTCTGTTCTGTATTGCTCATTGTTTTCTTTTACTTATTAAAAGGAAAATTTGCATATTTTTAGAGTGTTTTAACATTTTAAAGACACAATGAAAATTTGATCAGCAAATGTGTTCAAGTTTTGTTCAGGTTCTTTGACATGAGGCAAAGACAGCCTTAAGTGAAAAGCAAAGGAAATAGATTTATTTTCTGTGTTAGACCAGAAGTTGCATACATAATTTGTGATGATTAAAAAAAAAAATTTTTAATGTAATGTTAGTAAATGTCTTAAATATTCAAAAATGTAGTAAAACTTGTTGGTGGACCCTTGGCACATTTTAAAAGTTGCCAGCTTGGCTAATTTCAAAATCGTGTAAACTTTGTCAGAGCACTAAATGAAAATATACGATAAAATTTTACTAACCTATTTTTCCGTGGAATCTGAAAAATGTTTAAAAACTTCATAAGGACCATTCTCATGAATTTAAATTCATTTATTTCCACAAGTAATAAAAATAATGTCACTTTCTGGCAAATCAAACTATATTCATATTATAGAAACTATGTATTACATATTCCCATAAAAAGAATCAATCTCTTGATTCAACCACATTGAAGTAAAGTTTTAAAAATTCTCTAATTCTAAAAATTTGAATTCTAATGAAAAACATGATAGGATTTTAGTATGATATGAATTTTAGTAATTATATACACTTTCTTGATGTTTTGATTGTATTGTCTAATATCTCTTAAAATTTCATCTGAAGCTTATAAAAATAAGTATGAAATTCAACATGAAAATAAAAATTTATCTAAAACTTCTCAGAAATGTAAACGAAAAGTATGTAGCAATTTACAATAAAATATTATAATTTGCTTTAAAATGGTATATTAGAACTCTGCTGAGTTAAGTGAAAGAATACGAAAAAAATTTCACTGACCTGTTTTGCCTGTGGATCTGAGAAATGTTTTAAGTTCTTAGTCATTATCGATTTCACGAATTTAGATATATATAATTTCTACAAATATTCCCCATTCTCCAAGCTTCTGGTATTATCAAACATATTAAATATCTTTCTTAAATTTTACCTTTCTTTTAGCAATGTTATTCATATGAGAAAATGTTTAAAAAAATATTAGAAAAAAAAATACCTTGTAAATTAAGATGTCCACTTCATTATATTAACTAAAAAAGTCTCAAACCTATTCCAGATGCAATGCACAAAAAGAAACCTCTGATTGACCAAAAAAAAAAAAAGATGCTAATCAAATCTGAACATTTGCTTTAACCTCCAAATTGATGATGGGCACATAACTTGTAAGAGAGAAGTTTAGGGTTACCACATTTGGCAATTTATGTTGAAGAAATATTTCTGTCGCCAAAGGTTGGGGTTGAACCTCTATCCAACCAAAAAATATGCAGAGTATTCATAAATATATATATAATTATAAGAGCTGTAAAATTCTTAGAGTGAGTAAGCAATAAAATAATCTTTTAAATAAAATAAATCTGAATAATCTTTTAAATTGAACTATAAATATATTTAGTGTAAGAAACAATTGCCTAAAAATAGAATTGTTTACTTTTTATAAAATATGATCCATTTAATTACTTAAACTTGTTATTTAAATTAAAAATGACTCATAATTATATTTTTTTTATATGTGAAAATTTAGCTTTAGTTATAACTTTTCAGGCAATTTTTCTATTTTTTAATAGTAAAAGAAATCTAGTATGCAAAATGTTAACAATTTCTCAAAACTTATGAATTATTTTTGAAAAACATTAATTTTCAAAATTTCATAACTATTCATTATTGATTAGTTCTTACATCAAGAGCTAATCAATATTGAAAGGGACGAAAAGAGGTGGGAGGGAGACTTCTAATTGGAGTAATTTGTGCTAGATTTGATCTGTACCTCTCCCTTCCATCTCTTCCATTTGGTATCTTGGCAATATGCCAAAATCATCTAGCTCTTAAGGAGGATGCCAATATAGGTTTGAAATGGATTTAAGTGACCTTAATGCACATTCCTATTGATCAGTTATTTAGATTTGATATAACACTTTCGCTGTAGATAATGCATTTTTGGCACAAGAAAGTAGCTTCACTGGAATATCTTATAAGTTTTAGAAATTAAAAAAAAAATTCTGTAATAAAAAAAATGTTTTTAATTCTACAGCATAATTTTATTTTCTATTGAAAAGAATGTAAGGAGTTGTAATCATTACATTGTTTAGGTTTGTAATTAGTTTTTTTTAATATGTTATATTTGTACAGTTTTGTAAAAATTGCTGTATAATTTCTTGAATAATATTAAACTTATGCATATTTGTTATGAAATGTGAATAGGAAAAGATCAGTGTTTATTTTCTTAAAACTGCTTTTGTATATAATAATTGTAAAAGTAATTCATGAACTAAAATCCAAAATTGAAATTTGGGCATTTAATGTCATAATTTATTAATTTAAATTCTGATATTGAAATTAGTATGAAAATTTCATTACCAATGATTTGGTAAATGTACAAAAAATTTTGTAAAAGTATACCTGATGCTAATATGAAGCTTTATTTTTAGTGTTTAAGTTCATATATATATATATATATCAAAATAATGGTAAGTTTTTATGGTTTGTATGTAAATTAAATATTATACAACTAGAAATGGGAGTAATATCCAAATGATTAATAAAAGCAGGGAATTTTTAAAACAATTTATTGATCTGTTTTGTATTTTCATTATACAATGTTTAATTAGTGACAACAAAAAAGAGTATATCAATTTCAAACATTCAAAATATAGATAGTGATAAATACATTAATAGATAATATACTGTGAATGTAGAAAGGCAATATTTGTTCATAAATATATAGAGGTAATAAAATTTTAAGTGTTTCTTCAATTTTATTTCTTTAACAGATAATATATTGAGTGAATTCATGTATTTGCATATGTTTGTAGGAACTGTTAGCCCTCCTGTATTCAGACACCTGAACGAAGATTTTCGCAAACAATTGCAAATGAACATTCCCCCCAAGAAGTTAGACTCAGAAAAGCCTTCCACAAAAACTCTTAAAAAACTTCAAAATGGCTTAAGTAAAGATACTATCCTCAAAAAAGAGGAGGCCTTTTCTCCCATTTCCAATGGAATTGGACATGATGAATGTGAGTATTCTCCTTTTGGCATTAACAATGTTAGATGTTTTGTAATTTCATTCTTAGTTTTTAAAAATCCGATTTTCAGACTTTTAGATTTTTTAATATTTTAAAGCAAAACTAAATGAATGCTTTAAAAGTGGTTTGTTCAACTTTGTGGGCATCCCACCTAAAAATTATAAACTTGCAATCTTTTTGATGTTGTGACTAAAATTACCATTAATAAGCAATGTTAAAATTCTATTAATATTTAATTGATGAACTTTTGAATTTAACATGCTGCTTAGTAATGATCAATTTGTTAGTCATTTTCAGATAATGTATTTTTTATTTTATGCAAGTAATAGACAAATTGGCATGTTTTAATTTTAACTACATAATAAATGACGCTCTGATACTCTTGCTTATTTTGAACAATATTACAATTAAAAAAGACTTTGCATGCAAAAACATGTTATAAAATTTGATGTGTATAATTATTCAAAATAGTAATTCTGAAAAGATATCTATCATGTTTAAATCAAAGATTGTTTAAAAAAAAAAAAAAAGATTTTGTTAAAATGTACATTTTTTTAATGTGGACCAAATCAATTAATGAAATGGGAAAAGATTTAACTATCAATACTAGTATCGAGCTTAGAGTTGTAAATTTTATCCTGAAGACCGTACAGTAAACATAAATATGAATACTACATTTAAATGATGAATACTATATTTAATTGATGAACTTCAATAAAGCTCAATTTATTTTTTTAAAGAGATATTGATGCATTTATATTATCTTTGCCAAAATGGTTTCTTTAGTACCATTAAAAATTCAACTCAATTAGAAGTTTTATGTTAAGTAGTTGAAAATTCTTTTCAGCAGTTTTCTCTATTCATTCTGATCATATTGGATAAATATAGCTGCTGATGATGATAACAATTTTACTGGTGAATTACTTAATTGCATAAGGTTCAAGGATTTAAATCTTCATCAATTTTGAGAACTCTTGTGGATACTGACTTTTATAACATCAAATAGTGAATGTTATTGCAAACACTTTAATAAAATATTTTTTTAATATTGAGAACTATTAAAAGTTTTGATTGTTTTTACATCAAAAGAAGAAGCACAGGTATGTCATAGATTACAATAGAACAACAATTTTTTTAAAATTAAGTTTGAGTGTGGAGTTGCTGTATTTTATCCATTACAGTATGTTCCTCCCTCCAGTGGTAACAAGAATGTTTCGATATTTATGATTAAACCGAACCTGATGTCCAGAATGTGTTGTCTTTCCCAACAACTGTGTATAGAAATTCAGTTCTTTTGGATAAGGTGTATCTGCACATAGAAACATGTGTTGGAGCTAAGGACACAATTGCAGGTGAAGATATAAACACAAGAGATGGGACTGTCAGTGACGAAGTGGTAACTGAATGCTCCATGGTCAGAGAAATGCATGTGTCAGTTCAAAACAATTCTATAAATTTTCAAGTCTTTCAAAATGACCAGTTACAAGCCTGAGTAAAGTAAATCAAAAGCATTTATCTTGGATTCATATTTCAAAAAAATGTGAGGCAAAAAGTTGCAATTTTTGTGCACAAAAATTATTTTGGAATTTTGTGTAAGTGTTAAAGGTGCCATATTGTCTTTCGGCTATTATCAAATGCTGGAGGATAGACTCCAGTTACAGAGTCATGAAGTTGAAAGAAATCTCGGGGAAGTAGGATATATGAATTTTGCTCAAGAGGTATTCAAATTTTCTTTGAATACAACTTGTAGCCCCAGCAATATTGTCTGAAGCATGTCGACTCAATGCATGTAAGTGTGGCAATGTATCAACTTGATTAAAAATATGAAGAAATGGTTCAATTAATCAATAGGAACTGAGATAAGTGCTATGGTGCAAATTTTACATATAACAAGAAAATTGATCTAGGTGGTGGATTGCTATGATTTGAATTAATGCCCACAGTCAGTTATCTTTTCACCAGAACAGATATTCTATGTGTTGTAGAAATGCTTAGTTACAGTGTCTACAGAAATGTCAGAATTTGGCTGAATCGGTGTGCTGACAATTCAAAATTCTGGATAGGACTTGTGGATGTGGCAATTAATTTTTACCACCTAATGATTGGTGTATGACCAAGTTCAAGGCATATTTTTAAGTATCTCAAGTCAAATGTGTGATCCAAGTACCATTTGGATTGTTTGTAATTTTAAATTATAGTTAGGGATGCTGCCAAAAAAAAATCTTGTCATTCTGCATCTTTTTTGCTCTTCTGCGATAGCAACAAAATTTGTTGTTGTTGGTTCATTAATCTCGTTAGTGTAAAGTAAAGTATCTAGCACTGTGTTCTAGATTATCTTGATGTGTTGAATATCAGTAGAAAATTGTTGGATGAAATCAAGGTGACACAATAAACAAGATGATCATCAGAGCACTGTTGGAGTTCAAATGCTAGTGGTTTGTGATTGATGTAAGTGATGAAAATCACAACCTTCCAGCACATGAGGAAAAGGTTTTACAGCGTCTTAAATATGCAGATATTTTGTCATAAATGTGGTATAATCTTAATGCAGGAGAAAGCTTTTAAAAAGAAATATTGAGGATTCCAAGCCCCTTGATAGTTTTCTTATAAAACTGAATCTATAGTTGTGTTGGACTCATCAACCATGAGAGACAATTTTTTAGAGGCTGAGGAGTACAAGTATTCAGGGTAGCAAGATTTTCTTTGCTTTTTGGAAAACTCTATTGAGCCTCTTGGGTCCAAGAAATTGGTTACTTATCTTAATTTTAAAGCCAACAAGGGAAGCATTAAGAGGCTTGCATGCTACCTGCACATGGAAGGAAATTTGAAAGTTAATCATAGCAAGAAAATAATTAATTCCTGAAGGTGTGTCCTTAGCAGTTTATCTGGCAGAGGATAAACACTGCTGGCTAAGATTTTATGACCAAGAAACAATATATTAAAACATTTTTCAAAAAAGCACTTGTATGGGTTGAGGTGAGCACCATATTCTTGGAATTCTTCCAATACCAAAGTTGGGTGTTCCTGCCCACAAGTTGAAACAACCAGCACTTATCAAAATGTAGAATACAGAATTCAAGGCCTATGCAAAGTTAGATGAAATGCTGGAATGTGTCTGTGCAATTTTACTAAACCTATAAGTCATTACAGGAAAACCAAAAAGGTCAAAAGGAGTTTTGATAGTGATCTTAGAAATGTCTGCAGCATTTTCTAGTATTTGATATAAATCCAAAAAGGATTTTTTTTTTAAATTTAAAATTTGCCTGTAGTTTTGAATTTGTGGGACAGGATATCTATCTGGATTACAATGTGTTTACAGTCCATAAGGAGAGGACTTGCAAACATCTCTAAGAGGGCTGACAAATCCCTGGTTAGACCTTATAGCTAAACTGTTCCTTAGCTGCTTTGTGCTTTTCTGGAAAAAAACGTTTTGCCTCGGATGTGATATGCAGACCAGTAGTTTCCATGTGATGCACTATGTCATATTTTGATGGTTCAAATCTAGAAACCAGGTGGGTAATCTGAAACTTTAGTAGTAATTGGTAAAAAACAGTTTCTTGATAAGTAATTTTTATGTCAAAGTGGGTGTTGCTTATATGTCCTATAGCAGACAATTGAATGGTTGAATTAAATAACTGGTGATTTATTATGTAAATTAGAAGTGAGAATTTCTGGAAGAATACCTATGTATCCTATCATAGGAAGCACCTATGATAGGATACATAGGTATTTTTTGCATCCTATCATAGGAAGCACTTATGATAGGATGCAAAACAAATGAAATTATGAATGCTCATTTAAATTTTTGCTGCTAATTTGAGTCAATAGATATTAATATATTGCTAAAAATTTTGATTGTTGAGCTGCAAAGAGCTTGAGTTTTCCAAGAGTGCGTTTAGACACGCTAAGTGCGAAAGGAACAACTGATACAACAGAACCTGCATTGATCAGTAATTACAGGCCAGATATTTTTTTGGTAATAAAAAAGCATAACATTGACTAATACAACTTGTGAGTTTTAGCAATGGCTTACCTAGTTTTTCGAATTTTGCATTTAATTACATGAAGCAATGCTTTTGCAAGCCCTATTGAAAAATTGTGATTATAAAAACTTGTACCAGGCGTAATTTTCTGAAGTATCTTTGAGTTTATGTCACAGGTGCTTGAATTTGATGTATTAGAAGGCATGGTGAATACATAGGTTTTGTCTGCCATTTCAACTAACTTGGCTAATGGTTTGCTAACAAGGATTGCATACATATTGCTGGGAAGTCGATTGAATCAAAGTTGACAGCAGAATATTTTTATTAAAATTTCTTGTTCTGATATCAAACATTTTGGAGAGAAACTGAGATGGGCGCACATCATTGAGCAATAGTGGTTTGAATGGTTTGGTCCTGCAGCAATGGTTTGAATTTAATTATTTTTTATTCAGCATAAGCTGAAATTAGGTTTGCTTTCAATGGCTCATATTTCTCTTGATCTGGTGGATGTAAAATTATGTACACACTGTAACACATGCGCGTTTAGTGAAGAGATGGTCGTATAAAAATATTTGGTTTCATCTGCAGTTATATTTCTTAATTTAAATTGTGTATCAAGTGGTTAAAATCACAATGTAGGAATTCAATTATGGTTATTTATCAAGTGGTTAAAATCACAATGTAGGAATTGAATTTTGAATCATGGGTATTCATTTTTAAAGAATTTAGTAATAATTGTTCAAATTCAAATTGTGTGAGATGTCTTATAAATTATTTGAGCTATTTTTGTAAACTTTACTTGCTACATCCTGATTGTGAACTATATTTTCTTTCTCATTTTTGCAGGTGATAGAATAAAATCAATGACTCCCCCACCCATTAAGTCAAAGTCTTCGCTTGAGAGCAGTGCCAAGCCACTTGGTGTGGATGAGGAGAGGGAAGGTTACAAGTTCTTAAATCTCATTGATGTAGAAAAAGAAAAAATCCAAGCTCAAGTGAAATCTTTGGAGGAGGAGTTAGCTGTCAATACAAATTTGCCAGAAGAGGCATCTGGAAAGATCCGAGCTGCCTGCGGGAAGGCTAACCTTCTCATGGCCCAGAAGTTCGAACAGTTCAGAGGACTTTGTTGGAAAAATATTGTAAGCAAATTTTCGTTATTTATTTTTTATCTGATTTTTTTGGTTTTGAATTCACAGAGTTGATTTTTTAAACTTATAGAATTTGCTATTTTCGTATTAAAAGATGTAACAATTTGTGTGTGTTTGAAAATGGCAGAAATGATTATTGTTTCTGGAATATATTGTACATAATTAGATCAATTCATCATATGAGGGTATGATACTGAAAAAAAAACTATCATACATTTGTTTAGGAAGAAAATCCTAGTGTGCCTTTTTACACAACTGGTTCTGATCTAGCTGGGTTTTGGGACTTGGTGTTGCTTCAAGTTGAGGACATCAATACCACTTTGAAGGAAATTGATGATATGAGAAGAAATGGATGGAAAGAGGTCGTTTCAGTGAAGGTAATATATTGTTTTTGTTAAATCATTTTTCTAAGTTTTAGCTAACAGTTTTATTTAGGATCTAGCCCCTCAAAGGGATCATTTCCTTTAGATGAGTATGGGCATCATGACCCTGAGGTACCCCAGTGACCTTTTTCCCCCTTCTCTCCCCCCCCCCTTTTTCCCCTGTATCACGTGTTTTGATTTGGGGGGTCTTCTGTTTGATATTTTGTGGTATCAGACAAGAAACAGTTTAAACTAACATGCTTTTCTTCCAATTCTGTGGTTGTGCTAACATTAATATTGCATCAAAAAAATTTTGAAAAAAATTATAAAAATATTTCATAACATATATATATATATATATAATTTGTGATGTTCCCTACTAACACATTAAAAGGCCAGTGGCATATCGATACTGATCTCCTGCATGCCTAGCTATGGCATGAAGGGGCCCCATTACCCCTCAAACGGAGGTACTTAATGGGAAACCACTTGGACGGATTGGGAAAAGGCCCTGGCTGGTGAAACTTCTGCAGAAGAAGCATTGCATACATAATCAGTAACAGTTTTGGAACAAATTTTTCAACATGTTCCAAGAGGTTAAGGGCCTTGGTTGCAGATGGCTGGATGGTGGGAACTCTCTCCCATCTCGAGAAATCCTCCTTGGCTTCAGTCTTGGACCTGTGCATCTGCCTGGGCACATTATGAGGGGCAATGTCCAGCTTTGAAGAATTCTCCAGCATTTATCCAATGGCACTTAAGAAAAGGTTGGTAAGATGTGAACCCCAATCAAACTGGAAGTAATCTGTTTTTTGTGAGGCAAATATGGCTACAACTAAAGGAAAATCATTTTTGGCTCCCATGGCTGTAAATAAAATTTCAGGCTCATGGGCCAGTCATAGTTTGTGCTTAGATATTGATATAGAGCAATGAGATGTCCTTTTGTCTTGACATCCTTAGAAAAACCCCAATGGATCCAAAACCTTCTTTATGCCCTGATGGAGGCTTTCATCCATCAACCACATCTTCCTCCATAGAGGTAACTTCAAATATAACTCAAACAACAATTTATCACAATCAGTGTAGTTTCCACTTTTTTATTATTAAATGAGATGAGGATTCTTTCATTTAATAATGAAAAAGATACACACTTTTTGATTAAAAAAAAAAAAGGATGGTATGAACTGTGAAAGAGATAAATTATGATCCGGTGACCTCTTGATTGAAGTCAGCAATTCCAAACGAGCAGAACTTGCTATTAGTATGAAGACCTTAGATCCTTATACTGTGACTACTTTACTACATAGCAATCTGAATTAGTCTTGTGGCATCATATCCTCTATCAAATTGGTAAGTGTGTCAGAACAGGAGATCTTAGAGAATTGGACAGGAGATCTTAGAGAACAGGAGATCTTGCTGGACCAGCAGGTTTGTGGTGTTCGGAGGACAATGATTAAGAGAGATGGTAAGATGCTTAATACTAAGCACCTTACCTTGACCTTTTCAACTCCTACCCTGCCACAATCTATTCGGAAGCATATCACAGACTCTCCGTCAGACCATACATTCCCAACCCTGTAATGGTGTTTCAATTGTCAGCATTATGGCCATTCCAAGAATGCATGTAGGGGACAATTGACTTGTGCTCGCTGTACAGCATCAGGGTACGAAAGTGCTTCTTGTACCGCTGCAGAAAAGTACGTCAACTGTCAGGGCAATCACCTTTCATATTCTCACTCTTGCCCTAATTGGGCTGAGGAAAAGGAAAAAACAACAGTGAAGACTCTCCAGAACATATATCCCGAGGCTCACCATATAATCATTTTCCATACCCCTGTACAGGGAATCAGTTATACAACCGCTACACAGACAACAAAAGTTTCCAATTCAACACAATTTCCTAAACCTCTTAGTATCGCACAGCCTACCACATTGACATTGCACCCAAAAAAATAGTGAACGTTAATGAACCTATCCTATTTTATGGCTCATCAGATGAGGCCATTGGCCAGGTCAAAGGCTTTGCAGAGAAGCAAGTTAAAATCTACCTGTACGATGCTCAACCTTCTTGCATCCATCCATTTTTCAAGAGGGTGAAAGATATCATAGAGGAACTCAGCCTACATGGCTTAAGTATCCTAACAGCAGTAGCTTTACAAATTTTGTCCTTGGAATATGCCAAGGTTTATTTATCATAACCCTTTCGCTTCACAAAGTAAATGCACCACATCTCTAATTGTTTTCCTAAGGTTATTTTGTTTTTATCCTAGTCAGTACATGGATTTAATTCCAGTTTATGCAGACAGATCGAAAGGAACTGGATACTTCAGCTATGGTTTTGTTTCAAATGACATCAGGCACCGTTAGCGGCTTGAGGCTTCCTGCAGTATATATACTGCCTAAGCTGTTGTCATTTACTGTGCTCTCCGATTAGTTTAGAAATCCAATTCTCGAAAGTTCGTAGTTTATATTGACAGCATGAGTATCCTGGAAACATTGATACATCTGGACGATTTCAGTCATCCTTTTGTAGCTGACTTTGCCGGCATTATTTGCCATCTGTATAGCAGGGGTTATGTTATAAAATTCTGTTGAATACCTAGTCATGTAGGTATTTTAGGCAATGGACTTGGCTGCATAATCAGCAACGAATCCTCTGCATCTCACAAGAAGACATAAGAGGTCACATTTTAAATCTTATTCATCAGACATGGCAGGAATCATGGAGTCTTCAATCAAATAACAAACTACACTCGTTGAAGCTTATCATTAGAGAATAGCTTGTTCTTTAATTGCGAAAAGTGGATGTCAGACTGACTCGCCTTTGCATTGAACTCACTCGATTTACTCATAAACCATAAACATCTTTTGTTTGGGGAGGGTGCTCCCGAGTGTCCTTGCTGCCATGTCCCTTACACTGTATATCACATTTTAATTGACTGTTCGGTCTTTGATTCATCAGTTTTAAATCTGTCTGACTTAGTGAGGGAAAAAACCCACAGTAACTTGCTTTTTTAAATAAAATTGATCTTTTATACCATATTTGAAATTTTAACTTTTCACTTTTTTTATCCCCTTGTGTTTGTCTCATATTTTTAAAATAATTTAATTTTTAATAGATTTTAAGAAATGTTTAGCACAGCAGGATCTACTTTGGCTCTTGTGCCATAAAACTCCTCTGTCACTCACTATTTAGTATCTAGAAATTTTCGTTTAATTTTTGTGGACTCTGATCTAGAAAACTGTATAAATAAGATTTACTATGAATATAATATGGTTGTAATGATCCATAATGTTTTGCCTCTGTTTGTGCCTTAGTGTTGATTAAATTGATGATAAATCAGTTATGAATAAATTTGCAAGATTTTTTTTCTTGTGTAATTTTCTGAAATTTGTTATACAAACGTTTGTTGATAAACGATAGTATTTGAAATATCAAAGTGCTCAATTTTTTTAAATATCAAAGAAAAAAACTGTGAGAACTGAAAAAGAGATGTGATAAGTCAAATGAAATAAAAAAATTTCAACTTTTTTGTCTTAAATTTTTGGAGATATATTTCATATAGGTACCAAAATTTAAGCTAAATTAATAGTTTTCTTGCTGCTTTCAAATGGGAATTTAAAAAAAAAGGACAACTTTTATTTAAATGGAGGGGGGGGGGGGGAGATTTTTTTGTGCTAACATAAAAAAATTTTGTGTTAATTTTAAATTTCTTACCTATTATGGTATCCTTTAATTTGAAGTATAGTTTCATGGGAGCACACCAGAATCTCGTTATATGTTATTGAAATAACTTAAGAAATTATAAGTTAACTTGTTTCTACAACATCCCGAAAAGGTAGTGATGAGCTAGTAGTAACAGAATATATATATATTCTTACAATAAATATATTGGTAATCATATACTTTTAGTCATGTACAAAAATCTTTGTATATGTGTGTAACTTTTGCTTTGTGAAGCATTTTGGACAGCTTTCATTTAATATATTACTTTAATACTAACTCATTTTCATTTCTTTTTACAGCCGGCGCCTCAACCAGCCAAAGTTCGGCACTCAAAGGGGAATGCAATTTCGAAGTCCAACCCAACTACTCCAAAACGCTCTGCTAAGTCCTCAGAACTGATGAAAGCACGGGAAGAGGCTCGTAAACAGCTTCTGGCAGCAAAGAAGAAAGGTCGACAACAAACAGCTGTTGGTGATGACAACATCGCCATCTTCGCTCCTGCCACATCCAGCTAACGAGGCTTTCATTACTCTTAGGGTTCCCAATGCATACAGAAACTATTTTGTATTCATACATAATTGCTTCTACAGTGAATATGTTGACAAAATATTCTGATTTTTATATCAAATCAAATATTTGAATTTAAGAACTTTTCCTATGAGCTTTAGCTAGGAAATATTTTGCATTCTGAAAAATTTTTGTGAATTAATTTTCAGTTTTGAAAATGTTGCAGTAACTTTCACTTTTTTGTGTGTGCATTGGAGGAACTCATACAGAATTACTGGGTGATAGATTTGTTATGATTGTATGTGTCAAACTTTTTTTAGATTGTTATTAATTTGTGTGTTAGATTGGAGATTTTTTTGTTTACATCTCCTTACTTGGGATTTCACCCAAAAACCTTGATGCACTTTTCCTATTTGTAAATGACTGAGTTGTTTTTGTAAATATTTCATTTGTTAACCACTGTACATTTGGTCTTCTGGTGAAAAAAGCTCTTTCTGACGATTAAGTAGGCTATTTATCTTGGATGTTCAAATCTCATGATTAAATATTTTTAAAATGTAAATAGTGCGGCCTTTTTTACTATGTGCAATCATTTTTGAAGGTTTCTAGGTTGATTCTAATGAATAGTCTTAGAACTATAACAATTGTAACTTGATTATTTAAGTGTAGTTTTGCTCTAATAAACCATAAGTTAAGACTAAATTAGTATTTCACAAGCTTAAAATATAACTCCTTGTATAATTTTATTTTAATGATGCTCGCTTGGTTTTTATAAATTGCTCTAGATTGGCTTTTTGCTTCCATTTTCAAAATTAATACTCTTGCCATTTGACTTTTATAGTGAGAGCCATGTCAAATGAAACTGTAATTAAATGTTTTGTTCATGACTGGATTTTTTAATATTTGGGTATGAAGGAATTAAAATGTATTTTCATTCAGACTAATGGAAATATTAATTTATTTTATTGATTTTCTTTATCTTATTTAAATTCAGCAATTATGAAAAATTCATTTCGTGTTTTGGGTAGTGTTACTTTCATTCATAGTTTGTGATTGTAACAAGTCAAAATCCTCTCAATTATTTGGTTTTTCCCTTTGCGTTACATTGTAATGGTCACATTTATATAAGGCTAACACTAAACACAGATGGCCTATTTTATTAACTGATTGCACCAAGTATAATTTTTTTTTTTTTCTTTCTGGATTACACATTATGTTATATTTATGAAAGGTATCTCAATTGGTATTGAAATATTTCAAATTCTTGAGCAACAATTTTTTACCAAGTTAAACATTGATAGTGCCAACTTTTTTAACTAAAATTATTGCATAACAAAAGTCATTAAATTTTTCATTTCTGTATTTTGTTTCAAGAGTTGATGCTTACAATACTTTGTACTTGTAATGTCCCAAAATACTTTTATCTTATGTATAAGCATTAAACTTATTTTTGTGAAAAACTACAGGATAAAAAAAGGCATTTTCAATAAATTTTTTTCAAGAATCAGTGATAATTTTCTTTATTAAATTTCATTTCCATGCAAAATTTTATCTATGTAACTTTTACAGATTGGTATAATTTTCTAAACATTTTTCTCCCCAAGCAAATATTAAAAATTTTCAGTTGATTCATTTATTTTAATAAAAAAAAAATGGGGCCGCGGTAGCCTAGTGGTCAAGGTCGTGGATAGCGGCTGGCGGTTTTCGTTCAGTCGCGGGTTCGATCCTTGGCCACCAAAGACCCGCCGTGTAGCCGGGGCTGATGCACGTTAAATCTGTTCGGGGCCCAAAGTCCTCCCGTTGGTGTGGTGTGGATGTTAGGAGAGGGGGGTGCCAGCTCAGGTGTCGTCCTCGTCACTTGACCGTGGTTCAAAATTACGAGGTCCGTCGCCAATAGCCCTCGTGTTGCTTCTAGTGCGACGTTAATATAAACTATAAAACTAAACTCATTTATTTTAATGAACATCGTATCAGTTTATCTGCACAGGCATCACTGTTTCTGTAATGTAAATCCTTTTATTTTCCAGTAGATCGTAACATGCAACTAAAATGATAGCCAAGAGAAAATGAATACAAAAGTAAAAAATGGTTCCTAAGCATACATTAATTTAGAAAGAAAAAACCTTTATGGGTTATTTATGGAACCAAGAAACTCAAAGTGTCTTATGAGGAATGTTGTGCTCATGGGTAATGTAACATTAATGGTGTTTTTTGATGAAACAGCTCATTAATATGTAGTGAACTGGCACAAGATAACTGAATTGAATCTTTTTCCAGTAAATATAGGTTCCTATAATCATCTTGAAAATGATTACATATTTAAGTGTTTGATAACAACATATTGCATCTATTAGGAAAATGGTCATTGAAAGATTTTGATATTCTCAAATTTTCTGTCAAATGAGTTCACTGATAAAAGCCAAAACATGTACTCATTCATCAACATTAAATTCAAAAGTTGATTTATTTAGCATAGCTTCAATCTTATCACAATCACTGAAAATGGTGACTTTAGTTTCTCATCAGATTTATTAATTCATGAAAGATGTTAGTTAAATAAGCAAGCAAATATTTCAGCCTACAAATATCAATTATACAAGAGGACAAACAAGCATTTTTTGATTGCCCATTTCAACTTCAATTCAAACAAGCATGTCAAAGCTTTGTCACAGAAAAGCCATTCGACTTCTGTGGGAAACGCAAAGGTTTTGCATGCCCTCGCAAAGTGCATAGAATAGACAAGTTTGTGGCACACAATTTTATAAAATTTACAACATCGAGAGTAGTAGGTGCCAATGATCATCTATGAATACAGCAATGAGTATTCAATTATCTTGATCTTATCCTGTACTACTAAACTGTTCTTTGATTTTGCACCTGCTGTGCACTCAATTTTTTCCCCCCAAAATAACCAAATTACTTAATTAAAACTGCTCCTCCAGTTGTATTAGTTTAGCAAACATTCTTAAATGGAATCAATAGAAATATGCCTAAATTAGACAAGCAATATTACAGCATTTGTTATACTGGTCAATTCGAGAGCTGGATTGCAAAATTCAATTTTGTTCTTTTAAAAAGTTCTTTCCACATCAACTCTTAAATGTTAAATAAAAGCATAGGTTCCAATTTTTTTCTGCCTTTTCTCCAAACATACACTTTACAATACCTTTCGCACATTGGCCAATTAAATTTTCTACCATCTTATATGCCTGTCAAGATCTTGAAATTCTACAACTTAAGTGTGTTTGAGGCAGACAGGAAAGAAGAGACCCTGCACTTTCAATTATCTAATTTTTATTTAAAATACTTAACCAATTTTACCTTGCTTGTCAGATTTTGTTTCAACCAATTTTACCTTGCTTGTCAGATTTTGTTTCAAGGTGTCTATGATGAAGTGTTTGTTATAAACTGCTAGTTGGAAAGAACTTTGTTGCAGACTACAGAAAGTGTCTTAGGTCCCAACTCTTTCCCAATAAAATAAAAACATTTATAAAAAGTCGCTGTCCTATTATCTTTTCTCTTACTTGTCATGTTCACTAATTGTTACTTTTTTCTCAGTCAAGCGAGATGATAGCTCAATGCAGTTTTCTTTGCCATCACCCTGTGTTTTTAAATCGGGTGCTGATGTTGAAGAATGAACAAATAAATGCTGTCTACCATTTTAAGACTTGTCTAAAAGACCCATTTTTAAGCTTCAATGTATAAAAATTAAGTTATATATACAAGATTTCACTACTACTAATTGCACAAGGTTTACAAACATGTTAATGCATTTAACCAGTTAAGAAAAATATCTACCTCGGGAAACTGATAATGCTTTCTGTTTTGCTATCCAATCGGGGACAAAAGTCACTTGATGAAGACTTGTGAAAAATCATTAGATTAGCTCGACTCCTTTTACATGTGGAATAAAATATTACTCAATATCTGTCTTATACACAGTACAGTAAATTTTAGTTTTTTTAACATTATCAGTTAAAAACTCCACAATATTTTTATAAACCACTGGTTGGAAATGCAGATTTTGAATACTATGCGCAATCTAGTATGAATTTGTGAAACATACAAACACTTAAACCACAAATCAAATAGTGGAAAATTCATCAACAAAGTAGCATGAAGAAAAACAGTTCCTCCCAAGATTTTAGCTATTGGAACAGTCAAATAACTAAAAAAGGAAGTGCATATTTGTAGTAATGTGTGAATAAAAAAATGTGAAAAGTTCATTGAAATATAGAGGTGCATTATATGAAATGCATTCTTTTTCCCCCTCTAAAGAGAAATCATTTACATTTGTACCATGTAAATACTATATTTCCATTGATATTAGAAATATAATTAATCAGAACCATGATATAAAAATTTTAAATTATTCAAATGATGACAAAAAATGATAGCGTAACAATGTTATTACTCATACTTAACAGTCAAGTTAATAATTTTTGTTTGTTATCAGGTACACCATTCAAACATTTAAGATTTAATTATATAGATATTAAATTTTTCTAAATCTTTTAGTTAAGTCAAATGGTACTTCGAACATTCTATTTTGGAGAGAGGTGAAAGAAGTCACACAGGAAAGAAAATTATTCCAAGCTTTCTTACTAGCATTTTTAATGAAATGAACAATGCAGGAAACAAGCAACTTTTGTCCAATATTTTATTTTTTTTTAATTATTTACAGATGGTTTAAGCTATGCTGCTGGCATTTGAAGCTATTCTGGGCCACAAATCTGCACATTCTTTCGCTACAGGTCCTGTAATAGCAGATCCTGAAAAATTAAACATAAGAATCAATATAATCTAAATATGCTTTTCATGGTAATAATTGAAACTTTTACCAATCCCCTCAATTTTTACTTGATTACAAAAAAAAAAAAAGCAGCATTAAACTATCAATTTAAAAATGGTGAATCCTTCTGTGGTGTTTCATTACTTGTTTGGAATTCTATTGACTCTAGTAATGATTTTGCTCTCATTGCAATCTTCTCCAAATTAAGCTATTCTTTCAGCACTATTACACTAGTCTGTTACTAAGCATGACATAACATGTCTGCTTACATTGATGGTAGGATACCATACCCTTAAAAAATTATCTGATTTGTATATGGTAAATCCTAAATTATTATGTTTTCCAAAATTTAAGGAGGAATAGCACTTAAAGAACTTAGCTGACAGTTTTGATAAATCTAAACAAGATAGTGTTTTTTAATGATACCATAACTGAAAATTATATAGCATTTTTCCTTCTTCCTCTTAAAATAAATCTTTTAATTACTAATCAGTCAGTTTAAAATTCAATGCCTATAAATAATAGTATTGCATTTAATATATAGAGAAATGAATACATTCAGCAACATATATGGAGTGAGATTTATAGTAATGCGTTGAAAAAGAACTTCAATATTAGCTTAACATAATGTAACAGGTCAATTGAAAAGTCCCCGGCCTACCATAGTAAAACACAATTTTTTTGGCAAAATTAGTTTTTTTTTATTCAACATAATTCCCTTCAAGGGTGATACACTGATTATAGCGACCCTCCAACTTTTCGATACCATTTTTGTAGTACGATTTGTCCTTTGCTTCAAAATAGGCCTCAGTTTCGGCGATCACCTCTTCATTCGACGAAATTTTCTTCCCAGCGAGCATTCTTTTGAGATCTGAGAACAGGAAATAGAGATCTGGAGAATACGGTGGATGAGGAAACAATTCGAAGCCCAATTCATGGATTTTTGCCATCGTTTTCACTGACTTGTGACACGGTGCATTGACTTGGTGAAGCAGCACTTTCTTTTTCTTCAAATGCGGCCGTTTTCCAGCGATTTCGTCCTTCGAACGGTCCAATAACGCTATGTAATAGTCGCTGTTGATGGTCCTTTCTTTTTCAACATAGTCAATGAAAATTATTCCATGCGCATCCCAAAATACAGACGCCATAAGCTTGCCAGCCGACTGTTGCGTTTTCCCTCGCTTTGGAGCGGGTTCATAGTGTGCAGTCCACTCGGATGACTGTCGATTGGACTTCGGAATGAAATGATGGAGCCATGTTTCATCCATTGTCACATATCGACGCAAAAACTCGGGTTTATTACGCTTGATCATCTTCAAACACTGCTCTGAATCATCAACTCGTCGTTGTTTTTGGTCAAAAGTGAGCTCGCACTGCACCCACTTTGCACAGAGCTTTCTCATACCCAAATATTCGTGAATGATATGATGTACACGTTCAGTTGATATCTTTAGAGTGTCTGCTATTTCCTTCAATTTCAATTGACGGTCATTCAAAATCATTTTGTGGATTTTTTTAATGTTTTCGTCGGTAACTACCTCTTTTGGGTGTCCACTGCGTTCACCGTCTTCGGTGCTCATTTCACCACGTCTAAACTTAGCATACCAATCCTTGATGGGTGATTTTCCTGGGGCAATGTCCAGAAACTCGGCATCAAGCCAAGTTTTTGCTTCAACTGTATTTTTTCCCTTCAAAAAGCAATATTTTATCAACACGCGAAATTCCTTTTTATCCATTTTTTTCACAATAACAAAAGTTGCTTCACTCAAAATGCTATAATTCACAAACTAATGATCCGACAGCTGTCAAATTTATACACGCATCTTTTGAGGGTTAGTTCTAACTAAAAAACATATGGATTTAATTCTAGCAGCGCCATCTATGTGTCAGGCCGGGGACTTTTCAAATGACCTGTTATACAAATTTTTATTTGTATCACACCAGCATTTTATTATCAGTAAAGTCACTGTAAGCAAAACCACCATATAAATAATTGCATATTTCTTGGATTAGCTTTTCTCTCCCCAAGTAACTCATTAACATATTTAAAACTTAGGAAATGAGAGAAGAGATCTACAAAAGGATATGTTTAAGATTTAATCCTATTGAAAATTATGTAAAACAAATTCAAAAGAATGGATACAAGAATGTATTTTCCCTTATAATTAACAAAGAAAAATTTCAAACACAGAACATATTTCATTTAATAATTTAATTATCTGTTGCTAGTGATAATATGCCAGCAATATCATTAGAAATCCATTGTAAGAAAATTAACACTATAATGAACGACAAAAATACTGCTTACATATTTTCTTCAGATTCAAGATTTTATATAATTAATACCCCCCCCCCAAAATCAATTCTAAACCCATCTTATAAAATTATAAATCTAGTTGTATGAAAATGAACATCAAATTTAACAAGTCAAATGCATATGAACTTCTCAGCAGTTAGAATTGTCCTTTTAATGAACATGTGGCTAGGTTCAAACTCAAAAATGCAAGGTTCTATCGCACAGTGCCACACCATTAAATTCTCTGTAGGACCCTGAAAATCAGCTATGGAGACAATGGCCCTTGATCCTGCAAGTGTTTAAAAAAAAAATAAATAGCTGCTATTTTGAAATGGTACAAGTGCTTCTAAAACAGCAGAGAAAGTGGAAGTTAACCGAGGACACATATCCATAAGTAGAAATGAAAATTCAGATTCACACACTTTTAGTTAAGTATTCAAATTATCACAGATCACACAGGAATTGATAAAATAAATATGCACACCATAATTACCAAGGATTCGCAGATGAAAAAATAAATGCTAAAAATTTTTGGCTTTTCACTTCGAAATATTGAAAAGATTGAAGGAAAGGAGGGTCAATAGAGTTAAGGCCAAGCATTGCTGCCAATCAGAAGCTTTCTTGTGACAATGCACTCGGCCACAACTGCTTCATGATCAAAACAACTACCTAGCTTCAAACGACAATGCAAAGTTTACCCAGGGTCACCCCCCCCCATGTCCTGATCTAATCCAATAAGCCTTTTCCCTGTTTTCCTTAGTGAAGAACAGAACTCAAAAGACAGCCATGGAACTATAGCAGATATCCAAGAGGCTGCAGTGTGCTGCTTGAGGGACATTATGGAAAAGGACTTGTTGTGCACTTTACTATCATGGGAAAACTCCATAGTCCTATATTAAAAGAATTTTGTATCTTCAAATAAATTTCTCATATTTTGTTTTATAACCTTTTTATACAAATTCTGTATTAGAAATAATGTATATCATAATAAAACTATGTGTCATAAGGGACTAACTGTATAATAAAACAAAAAAAGAATAAGTTTGAAGTCAGAAAACTAAGGTTTGGATTGAAATTAATAAATTTATATGCAACCTTATTGCTAAAAGTACAACTTCAAAAGAATACATACATGCTTAAGACACAAGCTCCATAAGGATTAAAAAGCCTCCTTACCTTTCATTTCCCCTTTGTTGTTTACAATGACCCCAGCATTATCTTCAAAATATAAAAATACACCATCCTTCCTCCTATATGGCTTTCTCTGCCTGATGACAACAGCAGGCATTACTGTAAAAAGTCATTATAAAACTTAAGCTACTCATATAAAAATGTAATCATATTAAAAATCTACATCTTGATATAGTATATTTTACCTGTAACCATGTTTAGTAATAAATCTGAATTTCAATACAAGAAATATTTCATATTAATAAAACAATGAATAATGAATATGATTCCATCTTTTGTAGATAACTTTTCTTTACTATATAATAAACAGCTTTTCATTTAGTATCTTCATTTAGTTTTATATTCTTTAGAAGAAAAAAACTTTTATTAACAGATTTATTGTATATGCAAATAATCTGAACTTCCCTGTTTACATTTATATTTTGCCTACTCCATGAAAGATATCCATTATTTGGTGCATTAACAGATTTACCCATAATTCATTTTTCAAGATCTCCAAAATAGCTTTGAAATTGAAAAAGCTTTGCAGACAATCCACACAATTTACAAGTTTTATGTTGATGGGATGTGAATCATATTTATTATTTTTTCCCTGCTTGAATATACCAAGGTGTTTATGAAATATGAAAAAACATCTAAATGAACAGATAAAATTTACATCCTTTTTCTAAAAAAAGTTAAGTATGTAACAAGAAATTCACTTATTTTGATAAAAAGAACAAGACTTTTTAAAATAAAAAATGTCAGCAAATTCATACATCTAATTTTAAAAAAAGTACTTTATAATATATTTTCTACGTATAAAATATAAGAAAGCATGTTTTATGTATTTATTTCATCCTTTTCCAAGAATAGAAAATCCAAACATACCCTTTTTCCTTAGTTCTGGTTTCCCTTTTTTTACTGTGGCAACAATCATGTCACCTGCACCTGCAGCAGGAAGTCTGTTGAGTCTACCTTTAATACCACTTACAGCAATTATGTACAAATTCTTAGCTCCTGTATACAAAATAACATAAGACAAAATTAATATTTACATTTCATTAAAACATGAATCCACATACAATAGCAAATAAATTTCAAACATTTTGCACAAATAATTCACATGATTTAAAATAATACCTGGTAATTTCATAAGCAAATTCTTATTTCTCCCAACCAAATATAAAAAACAAAAAATATAAATTGAATTACTTTGATGAATCTAACAACTGTTTCATTATTCACAAATTTGCCAATTGAGAGTATCAGAGTTTAAATTTTAAAATAAGGGGAATTGCATGAATTTTAAACACACACAAACAAATAACAAAAGGGAAATTTTATATTTTTTTAAAACTCTGTAGGAACAGATTAACAGAGCCTTATAAGGTGCACAAAATAAAGTGTTTACAGAGACTACTGGCATCCATTTTGAAATAAGGGCAAATATATATAGATTCAAAACATACTAAAGATGACTTCAAACAATATTACTTAAAAAGAAAAAAAAGAGGGAAATTACTTTTAACTTAACTAAAACAGATTGACACAGAGCATTAATACAAAAAACAATGATTTGTGTGTATCTGTTTCAACTTACCTTTAACCACAAACTCGCCAATAACACAAGATGTGATGTCCGGAAAAAGGAATTGCACAAGAAAATTTCGGAGAAAGAACACAAAATAAAATGTGGTTAAGACTTACAAATGAGTTACTAGCAACAATTCTGATATAGAGTTGGTTTTATTAACATTGCATTAGAAGCAACACAAGAGCTATTTCTGATACAAGGAAAAACTCCGAAGTCAAAACAAAAGTTAAAGGTATTCTTTATGTATGATGTTTTATTTTCCTGGAAAGGGAAAATTATTTGAAACTGCTATAACAGATTGACACAGAGCATTA
>BMAW01100183.1:330184-365944 GCA_019974015.1 Nephila pilipes | reverse complement strand
GGGAGATGGGGATGTTAATGGACACAAAATAAAAACAGTGTGGTTGAGGTTTACAAAAGTTACTAGCAATAATTGTTATATAGGGAGAAAATCCAAAGTTAAAACAAAAGATAATCGTAGTATATTTTTATGTATCTTTTGTCTTACTCTTATTTGTGTTAAAATACACTTTGCTGAGTCAAATTGCTTTTTCATGCAAATGCAATTCTTGTTTCTTATTGCCAACACTAGAACCTCAGTTATGATTGGGACGAGTTTATTTTCATAATATATCATTATGTACTTCTTAAGGTGGTTAAATTGTGTAAATAATCAAGACAAAATATGAAGTCATTTTATATCATATCTGAATTATCTTACAAATTCCATTTAATAACAAATATTTAGCTTTGGACTTTTATGAATGAATGCAATTCACTGGATTGTAAATAAAAATGTTTCGCATATCAATGAAATGGGCAGGATAATATGCTCGGCCTTATCCTATGGCGAACTGTGTTTTTACAATTCAATGTACTATATATAAATATAGTGTTTGCATTGCATATCAAATACAAAAGAAATTTTATTTATTCTGTATTAATGAATGTTGGGAGTTCACATGGCATAGAATGAAATCTGAAAACATTTAAATTTACATTTTTTAAAAAACCAATTTCATAAAAATCATAATAAGATATGAAATATCAATATTAAAATCTTAAATATTGTATAAAAATCCAATTTTGTATTATAACACAAACAAGCTGTGGTTCCCCTCACTTAATCATACAAGTTGAAAACAGATGCCTTAAAAATGCAAGACAATGGAGAGATTACATTTAATGAAGTGTTTAGGACATAACAAAAAGGATGCCAGCCTAGACTGAACATTTGGTTCCAAAATATACAAAAAATTTGTTTAAATTAAAACAATATTTTTTTAAGATAGTATTTTCTAAAATATATAATTTTCCCGTCGTAAAGCACCTGAAATTTACTTCCAATTCGTTGAAGAATAATCTGGAATAAAAGCTATTTTTGTCTTCATTTTATTCTGTGAATTTCTTACTATATAAATGTTATACATTATCATAAGGAAAAACTCAAGTACGACAATTCTTCAAAAATAGTAAAACCTTAATATCTTTAAAAAAAAAAAAAAAAAAAAACCAAGATGTTTTTAAATTCTAAAACTGCAACCCAACTTCGGCATATGCCCGACCGCCAACCTTCGGTGTTTCCCAACCAAATCGGGTGATTGTTTTTAGTGGTGACTTAACATCTGATACTTGCTACATCGTTTATGGCAACCCTAGATTTTCTCGATATCTAGTTTTCTAGATTAATTAATTTATAAATGAGTTTTAAATAATGCTAATTAGATTGATTGATTCAGTACAATTAAATTAATAAAAAAATCTATCTGTAAACACACACACATTTCTTCAAACCTCGCAACATTAACCACACCCAAGTGTTTCGAAAATTTTAACCATTGAAATACATGAATTGGAGCTGATAAGTGTCTTCATAGATTCAAGAATTCCATTAGAGAAAAGCAGATTGTATTATTCTATCCCTTTTATTCTTATTATCACTTATATATTACCTTATTTAAATATTTATATTAAATACAAATTAACTTTTATTTAAATAATCATAAGAAAAGAATTTAAATTCTTAGGCTTCTTATTATTACTTAAATTCTCATTCTAATTATTAGAAATGAATTCTGATAATGCTCAATTGGTCAAGGATTATCAGCAAATTGTAATGTCAAAGGCATCAGTTCCAAGAGCTTCTAGCTGTAATAAAGATTGAGCTCTTATGAGATAAACAGGAGTGGCAAAATAACTTGTATAAGAGTTGATGTAAAGCACTTGACCTGCTACTAGAGTTTTTAAGGAAAGCAAAATTAATAAAACACGACTTAAATTGCAATAATGCAATGTGACTAACATCCAAAGACATTAATGATGGTGCTGTTTGGACATGTAGAAATAGGATAAATAAGAAAGAGTGTGGCTCACAGAAATCTATTAGGTTTGGATCTTGTTTTAGAATGAAGGAAAGCCACTGAAAATCTATAACTATTTAGATACTTAAGAACAGCTTCACAACTTATAACGCTTAACAGATTTATTAGAATCTATACAAATTGAAAACTTCAATTTTTTAACCTTCAACAACTAAAATTCAATTATACCAACAAGTTATTGTGAGCTTAATATGCTAGCAGATTAACTCAAACAATTTTACACAGAAAAGCTGATTTTATTGAAATAATCAAAATGGGAAGAAAAAAGGGAGGAAGTATTAATATACAAAAACAAAGTGTTATAAAGAGCTCTCGTAATATCTCAGGCTATGTTTGTGAATAACAAATAGTTTGAATTGAAATTTTTAGTTTTATTTCAAACAGTTCATAAGTAATGCTCCATAATTATCAAAATTTTTAGTTAAATTTCAAACAGTTTATTAAGTAATGTTCCATAATTTGTTATACATGAAAATGCAAAACACACATATTCCAACAAGCAACAAATAAAGGATTTTTTTCTAGCATTAATGCGGCAACAGTGTACTAAGATCATACACTGATGTTTGAATAATGCATTCAAAGAATGAGACTAAAGCAAATAAATAAAATGATAAAAATTAATGATCAAATAAGTGATTTATAGAATAACATTTTCATTACTTTTAAAAAATTTGCTAAAAATTTTAAACTGACCAAATTATTCAACTGTAACAATTCATAAATTGAATTACTAAATTAAGTATCTTTAGTCATAGGACACTTAACACTATAGTAATTGTACCATCCAAATCATAAATGGGAATTGTTGCAAACATCAATCTGTCAAGAAATTGATCAAACAAAAAATATAATGTACAGTCAAAGAAATACACTGAAACTAAAAAAAAAAAATTCAAAAAGGCAATAAATCGTCAATTTGGTAACCCATCCAAAAAAGTCGTAAAAATCTTGATTTTGTGGTAACCCTACTATTAAAGGGTATCTCGTTTCTATTCTGACAATTGATTTATTCTATTTCTAATTCTTATTTATATTATATTACACTATATATACTTGAATTTTAATTCTTAATTATATTATATATATTTGAATTTTAATTCTTATTAATTCTTATTTTATTTTTTCTTATTTTTATTATTATACTATTTATATATGAATTATTCTAATTCTATACATCTAAATATATTTATTTTTATTATACAACTTAATTATATTAATTTTTTATTAATTACTTATATTACTTAATTATTTTACTTTTAATTTATTATTTAATTATTACTTATTTAATTAATGCCGAAGAAACACTGTGAATGATACGTTTAGAGATTTCCTTCGTGCGATCATCGCAGTTTATCCGCCTGATCACAGACATCCCTCCACCAAAAGGTTAGTGCTTTTTCCACATTTTTAATATTATTTTCATGTCTTCCACAAATGCTGATTTACTACGTTTTTTTGTCTTTCGGTCATAATTTCACCGTATTTTCTTACCTTTTCCCAACATTTCGTAGTTATATGTTTATTTTTTGAAAAAAATCTTATATTTATTTGAAATATATTTTATATAATCTTAAATATATTTATCTAAGTTTTATTGTTTTAAGTAAAATCAAGATCTACCCTATTTATTATTTTAATGTTTGCCACAAAACGCTAATTTAATGTTTTTTGGATAAAATTTCAGTTTTTTTTTAACATTTCTATTGCTTCGGCTGATGTTTTTCCTATATTTCACAATTAACATGTTTTTTTGTCCAATGGACAAAATGCCATCTCGATTCCGACTTAAGACTTAAATGTGCCAAGTACGCTAAATTAAGACTTTACTGAATTTTGATATATAAATAACAATTTATTTATTAAAATTCAGTCAATCATACCAACAAGCTATTGTGATCTTAATCTACTAGCAGATTAATTCAAACATTTTTTCACACAAAAGCCGATTTAATTGAGATAATCAAAAGGGGGAGAAGGAGGAGGAAGTATTAATACCACAGGCTATGTTCGTAGAAAACAAATATTTTGAATTGAAATTTATAGTTTTAAACAGTTCATAAGTAATGTCCCATAATTTGCTATATGTGAAAATACAAAACAAATAGATTCCAAGCAACAAATAAAGGATTTTTTTTCTAGCATTAATGCGGCAACAGTGTACTATAAGATCACACACTGATGTTTGAATAATGCATTCAAAGAATGAGAAAAAGATTAAATAAAATGATAAAAATTAATGATTAAATGGTTTATAAAATAACCCTTTCATTACTTTTAAAATTTTTAGTTTAATAGCAAATTTTAAACTGACCAAATTACTCAACTCTAACAATTCATAAATTGAATTACTAAATTAAGTACCTTTAGTCATAGGACACTTAACACTATAGTAATTGTACCATCAAAATCATAAATGGGAATTGTTGCAAACATCAGTCAGGAAATTGATCAAACAAAAAAATATAATGTATATAGTCAAAGAAATACTAAATACACTTAATTTAATGGAAATGTACCAAAAATACTGAAGAATTTTGATATATAAATAACAATTTATATACAAATAAGTTTTAAAATTTTAGTTTATGTCACTTAACTTAACAAAAAATTTAAAAACTTGATTATAAAACAATGTAAGTGCTGAAATGGTGCAAAAGTAATTAGACAAGCTGGATATAAAAGTGAAGTTGTTAGAAAGAAACCATTATTAGAAAAAGAAAAAATCAGAAAAACCATGCAAAATTAGAAAAAGTTTTTGAAGTTTGCAAAAACTCATCAATTGAAGACCAATAACTTTTAGGACAGTTATATTTGGTGATGAAAGTAAATTCAACATTTTTTGGCAGTGACGGCAATCACACAGTATAGAGGAAGCACAAAGCCACTTTGGATACAAAAAATTTACACCCAGCAATTAACATGGTGGTGGCATCATCATGGTTTGGGGTTGTATGGCTTCATTCGGAAGGGGGGGGGGGGAATTTTTTTTTTTTAGATGGCATGAATCATACAGTTTGCTTGAATATGTACTTCACAACAATCTATAGGAAGTGCTGAAAATTTGGGTTTAGATGGAAATTTCATTTTTCTGCAAGACAACCGCATGTAACACACCATGTGATGTAATAATCTGGTCTTCCATTGAAAACAACATTTGCACCACCAGTCATCCAACATCAATGTCATTGAAAACCTGTGCGCCACACTCGAAACAGCCGTTCATAACCACAAAATTAGAAACAAAACTCATTTAAAACAAAAGTGCAAGAAGAATGGTATAAAATATCTTCACATATCACCTAAAAGTTGATTTAATGGGTACCACATTTAAAAGCCAAAGGACATGCAACTAGATATACTCTTTATATATGAGATATTACAAAAACTTCATTAGTGTATTCTCATTTACGAGGTAAAATCTGCATGTTTATTTAAAATTTTCTGAAACTTTTCATTTTGGAAGTTTTCCATTCATTGTTCTTTATTTTCACTAAAAACCATGTATTAATGAGTTCTGAATGAAATGAAGATGCAGTTGTAAGAGGAATAATGTCAAAAGCATTAATGGCTTCGGATTGTGTTAGGAAAACAAAGATCTGCAAACTTTCGGTTTAGAAACAAGAGGCGCAAAAATCTATTGTCCATGATTGGCTAAAAAAAAATTCATCACAGCTGCATGAATGTGTGACTGTGGAGTTTAATGAAGCAAGAGAAAAATTATCCAGAGAGGTATATAACCAAAAAAAAAAATATCTGGTGAAACTGGAATCTGAATTCATACGGCAAATTCGAAAGGATAGCCCCGTGTAAAGCAACAACATTAAAAAAACATGATCAGAAAAAGGTATAACGAAAAAAAAAAAAAAAATCTGGAACTGGCATCCGAATTCATACAGCTAATTCAAAAGGGTAGCCTCACCTAAAGCAACAACAGTGAAAAAAACATGGCAGAGAGAGGTATATAACCAAAAACAATTATCTGGTGAACTGGAATCCTAATTCATATAGCCCCGCATAAAGCAACAACAGTGAAAACATGATCAGAGAGAGGTATATAACCAAAAAAATATCTGAAATGGAATCCAAATCCATATGGCAAATTCAAGAAGACAGCCCCACCTAAAACAACAGTGAAAAAACATGGGCAGAGAGAGGTATATATATAAAAAAAAATAGCTGGTGAACTGGAATCCCAAATCATATAGCATATTCGAAAGGGTTGCCATGCCTAAAGCCACCACAGTGAAGAGACAACAGAGTAG
This sequence comes from Nephila pilipes, assembly GCA_019974015.1. Lineage (NCBI taxonomy): Eukaryota > Metazoa > Arthropoda > Arachnida > Araneae > Nephilidae > Nephila > Nephila pilipes. Next base: position 359,659 of record BMAW01100183.1, on the reverse strand, counting down.
CCACATTTGGCAAAATATTACCAAATAATTCCTGTCGCCAAGTAGGGTTACACTAAACTGCATTCCATACGAACAGTCATCTTATAATGAAAATCTTTTTTTGATTATATGGAACACTTCAAAAAATATGGTCACATTTTTTAGATTGCAATATGTGTTAGAAAACATGACATGCATGTAAATAAGATTTTATATACAGAAAGCCTATTTTCAAATTCCATTCATTAAACAACTCACAACAAAAAAAGTGAAAAATAGAAGCTAAAATTATTCATGAATACACCCAGTGGTTTAATTCACACATTACCAGAACAAACCAAATGATATAAGCTTACTAAATTAGCAACAGTAAACAAAACTAGTGAAATATTGATGATTAAAATTACAAAATTGAGAAAACATTAATTACCTAAAGAAATTAAAAATCACAATACAAATTAAATTCTAACAATTCAAATGTAATACTTATTCCACAGAATTAGCTTGTGGATTTTTAACTAAGCAATTTACATTTTTGTGCAAAAACTGTCCCTAACAGTGGAATAAATTGGAGAAGTAAGAAATTGCGACATACTCTATATATTTCAGAGAGACTTACCAGTGTTATCTGCACAATTTATTACAGCTCCAACAGGCAAACCAAGGGATATACGGAACTTAGCTCCCGCAGTACCACCACGACCTACAATGCACATATTTAAAACAAATAAAAATAAATAATCAATGAAGAACGTTAATCAAGTTTTCACATAACTGATATTAAACATAACTAGCAAGCAAGGGCTATAAATGAATGTCTTGAATCATTACTATTTCATATTTACATCTTATATTAAATGATAATGTATAATAAAATCAAATTATCTGCAATCTATGTAGATAACGACAGATTGGTTAATAATGAATTCAGCATATCATTATGAAAAGAAATGTTGCGATTTTCAAGCTGGAACAAGTTTCTACTAATTATCAAAACTCGTGTTCAAAAGATCACTTTAAGAAATAATAACATATTTTATGAATTACAGGTGTATAAAATCAATTTTCGTTAAATAATAAGTAAATAGTAGGATAATGATTAAAGATTAAATAGATCAAAAATCTTACCTCTTTTAGACATTTTGTTTAAGTATTATAACAACACCGCTACGCCTCGTAGTAACTAAAAATTACAGACTGTTGCCAAGAACCCAAAACTAAATTCTTCTCGAATCAAAATTGAGACCTGAACCAAGTTGTAACTAAATTTGTAAAGAATTTCACCCTTGAAGAAATATAAAATGTGAGATGCCGGTCCATATAAAAAAGCAAGCTACACTGGTGTTCCATATTAAGAGAATGTTCCGATTTGTTCGATTATCTCTAGAACTACTGAACAGATTTTAATGAAATTTGGTTTGTGCATCAGGTAGATATAATACAAAAAATTAACCATACGACAGTTATAATACACACCATCGGAGTCGCAAGATATGAAACAAAAGTTGTAGAATAGAACAAAAAATTGGTTAATAGTAGGTATGGTCCTCTCTTACAGATATATAGGCCTTGCAACGTGATTTTATGCAGGAAGTAAGGAAGTTTATGAGTTCCTGTGGCAATTGGTTCACTCGTTCAGCAAAGCTGCTTTCAGGTCTTGAATAACTCTCGGAGAGGAGTTACGAATTACAATTGGCCTCTTCAGAGCGTCCCAAGCATACTCTATAGGGTTAAGGTCCGAAGATCTGGCTGGCCAATCCATCAGGCGAATAATCTCATTTTAAGAAATTCGTCGACAAGAATAGCTCTATATGGCCTCGCGTTGCCATCCATTGAAAGGGAATCAGAACCACTGTCCCCTGAAAAGGCAAACATAGTTCTCTAAGACCTCATCCCTATACCTCTCAGCAGTCAGCAGCCTCCTCTATCGTAATGGTCAATTTCTCGATCATTGGAGTGCAAGTAGCGGGTCCCTGGTTCTATCCATATGAAAGTACGGTGATAATCACTGGATAGGCTGAACCGGGACTAATAAGTGAAGATAACGGTTGCCCATTGATCCATCCTCCCATCTCCATGATATCTGCACCATTTTAACTGGACTCTCCTATTCGCAGAATTGAGCAGGACACAAGCAACCGGTCTTGCAAACAGTCTTCTCACATGAAATCTTCTGGAAACAATCACCCTTAAGACTCGGGATTTCTGTGGCTGCATACAACTCATGAGGTAACTGAGAAATTGTCATATCACTGTTACGCCTCTCTATAATGGACAAATGGCGATATTTATTGGCCAAAGCGGCTCTTGGACGATCTTGCCCAGTGTTTCTCTCAACGGATCCGGTATCCTGAAGCTGTTTCCATAAATTGGAAAAGACGCTGGGAGCTAAAACGAATTCTCTACAAATCTAGATTTGAGACTGGATTGCTTCTAACCTACTCACAATTCGCCACCTCATTCCATCATCTAAACGTTGGTGGTTACTCAGTTTTACTGTTTGATTTTTAGTTTAAACGATTGCTGAAAAAAAAAAAAAAACACCAAGAAATTCGACAAAAAATGTGGTAACGATAATTTATTGTATTAACGATAATGTGGTAAATAATTTATTTTCTAGCTTTATCAGCAGATAGTGAAAATGAAGCAACTTTGGTAGTTTCTCGGCACGAGTATTTTTCTAATACATTTACAAGCATTCAAATTAAATTAATTAATTAAAGTAAGTTCTGGAAAGTTACATGTGAAAAATATTAAACCTTTATATTCACATTCTATTCTTATTCGCTTCTTAATATAACATATAATAATATGTATAAAAAATAAAGGTAAAATTTTCAAAAATAATTCTTAAATTTTAATCAAATTTAAATAGGTCTCAGTGTTAAATATTACATCAATATATTTAAACCTGCTAAAACCAACTATCTTCAACACTATAAGCCCTAACTGACACGTTGGCAATAAAAAATATTTTTCGGAAAAATTATGAATACATAAGCAAAATATTGTTATGCTCAGTTTATAAAATGCTTTTAATGCTTTCTAATTCATATTTAATAAAATGCGAGAATTTTAGAATTGGTTCATAAATAACAGAATAAATTAGATTTAAAATAAAAATGCAATTAAATGAAAAACAATTCAGAGTTTGATTCCATTTGATGTGAAAATTAATTATGAAATGGACAAATGAATCAAAGATATTCCAATCAGAGTGACATCCCATTTCACTATCGCTTAACCTAACCTGCTTTGGTTGGTCTACATAAAAACTTGTAGACGACCTAACAAAACAGGTCTTCTAATTATATGGCCTGCCTTTTGAAGCCATTTACTCCATTTGGAAAGGGCTCGTATGGAGGATTTCCCCCCCCTTCATTTTAGTTCTCCGGGAGCTTCTCGATCTAGTTCTTTCGTTCTTAATATATTCCCGTTGCGATAAGCGCTATAGGAAGCTCGTCCGTGTGCTCGTTGTTCATTAAGAGAATTTGCAACATGTTTTCTATTTGTACAGGTGGGGAAGTAACACACAAACATATGCGAACAAGTTCTAACTTTGGTATATAAGCAATGTTCCGAAGTTCAAGCGATATCTGAGCGATTCGACAAAATGTGTAAATACATTTTAATTAAAAATAAATAATGATGTCTATATACATGCTTTATAATATTATATTAATGCAATGTTTCTTTTTGTTTATGAACTCTTACAAATTTTACTCACACACACGTCTTTCTTCTTTCAGAAAAATGGTGGCCTTTTATTGGCGAATTGCTGAAGACTCTTGAACAGGAGGCTTCCACTAATATCTTTATAGCCATATTTATTACAGCATGAGTCCCGCTAACAATCTATCATGAGATGGAAACGCTCAACTGCCTGATCTATTGCAGCATTGGTAAAAATGACCCCTCTAGGAAATGTCGTTGAGGAATTTCCTGGCGAATTTACAGATAAGACGCTTGTGTCTACCAAGTTTTTTCAACCATTATTTCCCTTCAAAAATAGCATTGTAACTGTAAAAAATTACTCTTTCTTTTTCAGATGATGACATTGCGATTACTTTTTTTTAAAAGTCATAACTCTTCTCTTATAGATGTGACGTTAAGCTATTCGCGATTTTCTCTTCACCACTAATCTTAGGGACTTTTATTGAAATTGATTGCATAAAATAACAATTTCTTCCCAACCAGAATGAAACGTAATTATATTAATTAGATCTAGTTCGAAATAAAGTGGACTGATTCAGATATATAAGTAAGAGGAAATTGAGAAGACATATGGGATATATAAGTGGATGAAGAGTCACGTAAGTAAGGAAGTAATAATACTGTGAAATAGGTGAAAAAGGACGCTTTTTCTTTCGCTCCTAGTGATCTGGCTTTTTCGACGTTGAGTTTTACCTGAACTGTACTTTTAAGTACATTTGTGTGAAGGTAGCTCTCTGAGTTACTTTATTACACTAAATCTCTCAAAACTTGCTCTTTTCCCTGACGATCATGGCAAGATATTCGGACTCCCCTACGCCTTCGCAAGAGGAGGACACTCCCTGCATACAGTTACAACGAGCAACATCCAACATCCAAAGGTTCACAATGATCAAGGACATCAGACTTTCAAATATGAAAATGTTTGAAAAGTCAATTTTCTTCTCTGAAGCCTAACTCACCTCAAAAGGGATCACCAATTCAACCGAGACGCCACTAGACAACTGGAATATTGGGTAAGTGAGCTTGGTTCTTTTCCCCCTTGTGAGTTAGCCGGCTGCTCTTTCCATGATAGCAATAATTCCCCGATCAAAAAAATCTCTCCTAAAACAACACCCACTAAAAGTTTAAAAAGGAAGGAAATTAATGAAAAGGACTTTATCACTTCTCCTTAGAGAAAAACTGTTAAAAGAACAACCCTAATAAACCCAACTTCAGAATTAACCACTTCAAACAGATTCAAAGAATTAAAAATTAACGAGGTATCTGAATCGCGCGGAAACGTCAACGAGGAATAGAAATCAACGAAGCCAAACGCACCACCATCCTCCCTCCCTCCTCCAGTCATGCTCAAAATTTCAAAAAACTACGAGGAGCAGCTTCGTAACATTACATCTTTCCTTCCGGAACTCAGGACCCGACTTTCTGGTGAGTTTATCAAACTCTACGTTAACACGGACTCGGACTATCGCATTCTTGTGAGTGCATTAAAAAATAATAATTCAGAATCCTACGTCGTCACTCCAGTTTTACAAAGACCGATAAAAAATTTCTTGAAAGGTCCTCCGAGAGACACAAGCACCATTGATTTTGAAAATGAGCTTCAAGATCTTGATCTCGGCTTCGAAGTCGACAAAGTGAGTCAACTCCATAACAGACGCAATAAAAAACCTCTACCTATCTTCCTCGTTACACTACCACGATCGGCGGACGCCGAAAAAATTTGCGAAATTGACGAGTTATGCTACATGGCCATCAAAATGGAAAGATATAGAGGAAAAGGTGTAACACAATATTACACATATAATAAATTCTACCACTCCTCTGAAAACTGGCACGTGATACGAAGATGTCTCAAATGCGGGAACCCTCACTTCACTAGAGATTGTGATATCAAAGAAAAAAATAAAAGATCCCTGGTGCATCAACTGTGAAGCCTATGGACACATGGCCTCATGGGAAAGGTGCCCCAGCTTCCCGAAATCACCTAAGGGCATGGCTCAAAATAGGTAATTCAGTAGCTGAAAAGTGGATGAAAATATCTCGTACACTCAAGTAGCTACCGGCGCTCCGATATAACAAATGGAGTCACAGAACCTTTGCGTTTCAGAGATCTCAGCACCAACTGAAAACAAAAGAGAAAGAGCAAAACGCTCCTCTTTCAGTCAAAATTTACTAAGTTGTGATATTTTGCAAGCCGTTGAGCTTCTTCAAAACTTAGCAGAACTCCTGAATAAATTCCCAGCTCCTTTAGACATTTTAGTAAACAAAAATAACAACAATAGTAAAAAAAAACGCAACAAAAAGTTTGCTTTCTTAGAAGCACTTCTTGACAACGATTCCGATTATTAATACACCTAAACCATCTTTAAATCTTACTAATTTTAAAAATTTGAATTATCTTAGCCTCAGTTTGTATTCCTAGAACGCTAACAGAGTGCAATATCACATTGTTGAGCTTAGATTTTTTGTAGAGAAGCACGCCCCGTGATCTTATCACTATACAAGAAACACACCTGAGACCTCGAAATAAAATCTATCTTGCAAATTACACCCTTTATAGAAACGACCGCCTAACAGAAAGTCACGCCTCAGGGGGCACAATGATCTTTGTCGAAAACTCAATCCCACATCATTGTCAAACTATCTCTTCATTCCATTATGTCGAAGCAACAATAGTAATTGTTACTCCTCCTAAACACTACCTTATTTCAATCGTTTCTATTTATGTTCCACCCACTTCAGACTAAAATATGTTCATTAATGACTTAGAAACTCTGCTGCAAACAAGCTTTAACTGTGTGATTTTTTGCGATTTTAACGCCTCACACAGACACTGGAATTGTCATGTTGATTCCACTAGAAGTAGGCAGCTCAAAAACTTTTCTGAAAAATTAAACCTCCAAATTGCCTTACCACCAACAGATACCAGATTTGGATATAAATCTTCCAATATTCTTGATATTGCTTTAATCAGGGAATTCTATTATCTGTTTGAAATAAACTCTCTTCGGGAACTTTCATCAGACCATAACCCAGTCATAATAAATTTTAACTTTCACATCCCTCCAGAGAACAAAAATAGGCCTATTTCCCCAAACTGGTCAGAATACATCTCCCTCATCAAAAACATTATTAACTATCAAGATTATACAAATATAAATTTGGCCGAAAAAATTGAATCAAAGATCGTTGAGCTCACTGAGATTATCTCCTCAGCCCATAAAAAAACTCCCATTCCCATTACAAATCTCAACACAAATTACACCTCATCAGATTTTAGAATTCTAATTAAAAATAAAAATAGACCAAGATTAAGTTTTCAACAAACCTTTGATCCCGTAACTAAAACCGAACTAAATAAAATCAAAAGTACAATTAAAAAAATCTCTCTCTCAGAATTTCTCAAACGAAAATTGGAACTCCTACCATAAACCAATAAAATACTCAAGATGGATCATTTTGGCAAAAAGTAAAAATCTTTAAAAATAAAAAAATTTGACATTCCACCCTTAACTCCACATACGGTACAGCGGTTGATGACATACAAATATCCATCTTTCTCGCCAATTCTATTTCATTAGACTTTCAAAAAAGCAATAGATCCACAAATTCCTTCCAAAATTTTGACTCAGAAGTTACTCAAAAGATTAACTCATTCCTTAACACACACACCCTACTCCCAATTGAACCAGCAGATCCGATCGATGTAATTAACTTGATTAAAAACTCTAATCCTAAATAGGCACCTGTATATGAAAGGGATAACAAATAAGATGCTCAAAAACATCTCCTTGAAGGCAATCTATATTTTCACGTATCTAATTAATAAAATTCTTAAATTTACTTACTTTCCCAAAATTTGGAAAAATGCAATTGTCTTCCCAATCTTCAAACCTAGAAAAAACAAACACCTTTCCGAAAGCTATAAACCAATCTCTATTCTTCCAACACTTGGCAAACTAATAGAATCTATTATCTTAAAATGAATTACTTCCTTTACTACAGAAACTAACCTAATCAATCTTAATCAATATGGTTTTCTTAAACAGCTCTGCACTGTCCATCCACACCTAAAATTAACAGAAACCATTGCCTCTGTATTTGAAAAGAAACTAATAATGGGAGCAGTCTTCCTTGACATCGAAAAAGCAATCGATAGAGTTTGAATAGATGGGCTCATCTACAAACTTATTAATAACAATTTCGCCATTTCACTTATTCATTTAATTAACTCATACATCAAAAATCAATATTTCCTGGTTAGAATTAAAGAAAAATTATCTTCCTCACATGAAATTAAATTCAGAATCACCCAGGGCAGTTTTCTTGCACCTTTTCTATTTATTTTGTACCTAAACGACATTCTAAATTACTCCCTTACATGCTTCAACATGTAAGCAGATGATACCGTTATACTTACCAGATTTAAAAACCCCAAAACCATCAAGAAGGCTCTAAATTTTCACCTCAAAATTCTTGAAAACTTTTTCACAAAATGGAAAATTAAAATTAATGTAAGCATGCAGTTGCAGTAATTTTCACAAAAATAGAGAATTAACTCCCCACCTCCTACAATGTTCAGCACCACTATCCCATGATCTCAGGATACAAAATACTTAGGAGTTACCTTAGATAAAAGACTCACTTAGAAAACACACATACTACAATCGCAAAAAAAATTCCGTCGACTTACTTTCAAAAATTTCCCCTTAATTGGACGGTGGTCTGAAATGACTATAGAAAATAAACTGCTTCTCTATGCCTCCGTTATGCGTCCAGTTTTCTCTTACGCTTGCTCAGTGTGTGTGTGTGGGTGGGGTAAGCATGTAAATCCAACATTAAAATTCTGGAAACAGTTCAAAATTCAATTCTCAGAATGATTGCAAAGCTATTTGGTTCATGCGCAATGATGAAATTCGTAAAGCCTTTAAAATAACCACCTTTCGTTAACACATTCAAAATTTATCAATAAATATCTTCAATTTCTTACCCAATATTCAAAACAAAAGTATTCAAAATCTTGAACCATATCAACCTAATAATTCTACTAAACGGCCCCGTACCATCCTCCTCAACTTCTACGAGCCACCATAATTTCTTCTTAACTGTAATATTTTAATTAAATGTATTTCAAAAATCATACTTAAATTTCTTTTTCATCAAAACTCACACTAGACTAACTCCACCCACACCATGTATAATCCTTAAAGCCCAATAGGGCAGCCAATAGAACCATTCCAAACTCACATCTTCCTCCAAGCTTCGCCTGACATCAAGATCCCATACTCCTCCATTACACATTAATGAAACAAATCAATCAATTGATAGGCACAGTAATACAACATTATTTTGAAAAAAAAAAGTATTTTGATTACCTTAAAATAAATTAACTTTTCAATATGTTACGACTTTCCTGTGAATCCTGCTACAGTCATTGTGAAACGATGTTTTAACTTACCAATTTCACGAAAACAAAATGAAACCTTATGCATGAGTGTATTTATACTAGATAATAGTCATAAGTGGAATGTATTTTTCCCGCACCACAAAAGTGAGAGAGGGAGAGAATAAAATTACAAAAAAGTTATTCTTACTTCATAGTGTTTTTGTGGCTGCTGTAGTCTGGTGGTCACGGCTGAGGACTCGTGGCTGGCGTTGTTTTATCGACTCATAGGTTCGATATCTTTTGCCACCGAGGACCCACCTTGTAGTACGTTGAATATGGTAAAGGTCACGAGTCATCCCACTGACGTGGTGCGGAAATTTAGAGAGAGGTGCCAGCTCAGGTATTATCCAAGTAATTTTGAGCGATACTCAACATTTCGTGGTCCAATGCTTATAACTCACATGGTCTCTCATGGTGCGATGTTAATAACCAACAACATTCTATAAATTTTTTTTACTCATTGATACTATTGAAAATCATTATCTTGACATTAAAGCAAATTTTGTACAATTGAATTCATATAGTTCCCTTGACTTCGTTTCTGAATGAAATAAGCATAATATGCTCCATATACAATGGAAGTGGGACTTTGAATGAATTGGAATACTAGCATACTGCGAAATGGTTTGAAACAAAGTCTTGCAGGGATAATAGCCTTAGTCGCTCAACATTCCATAAAACCAATTAATCAATCAGTCCTGAAATTCTCGTCCTTAATACTGTGGTGGATTTCCGTAGGTGTCGAACAACTCGAGACTATTATTTTCGAGTTGGAAAACCATCTTGTGTGATCCAGGTTGAGAAGTGTCATCCAAATTCACCAAAAATGTAAATTTTTCCTGCAAAATCGGAAAAGTATTCATATCCCATTTTATCACTCAGTGTTCAGCCTAGTAGTTGTACAAATAATAAGGTAATAGAAATTATTACCAATAGATGGCGTGGCAAGCACTGATAAAACTGTTTTGATGAATGTGAGATGTTGACCGTTAGTATAACCATCAATCTTGTACTGAAAGAAAGCAGTAGTAGGGGGGGGGAACCAATGATTAAAATAACCTTCTGAATGTGAATTATTGAAACTGTTATAAACTCTTTAACTGTGATTATGCGGACTGTTTTCTTCTCAAAGTGAATCTGGATTAATATTCGTTACAAACACGTACCATCTAAAATACTATTGTTTTGAATGTAATGTAAATTCGGTGTATTTTTTCTCATCCACTTGGAATATTTGGATTTTATTGCACAATGTTTGAGATAAGTGCTGTTCAAATTCCAATCTATAACAGATCGGATCCTGCCTTGTTGATTATCAAGTGTGAAAGTTCGTTTGCATTAGCTGTTCCGAAACCCGTTACAGAATCTCATATTCAATACAACTATATCGTTTTTCATTTGCTCCGCAGAGATCGTGTCACTTGTGCACGATGTTTTGAAGATCCCCACAATGCTTCGGATCCTTCCAAGAATCTGTAAACGGAAGTCATAAATAGGTCGGATAAATCATCCTAACATGAGATTAGTCAGCTCATATCGGGTGAAGAGTTGAGTACTAGGAAGCCATCCGAATTGTTAAAGAGTATGCGACATCGTGCAGAAACGCTAAAGGTTTCAGAACAATTTTTATGTCAGAACTTTGTTAACAGAATGAACAGAATGAAAATTAAATGCACGAATTGATAAGTTCGAACTTTCTTGCAGTAGTTCTTTTCACAGAAACAGAAGTAAACCAAAATCACGAAGTACTAGTCAAAATCGATATTCATCTGTTTGCTGGTATCATCGTCTTTTTGGTCAACTGTAACCTGAGAAATGCGTTTAGTCCTGCAATTTCCGGGGAAACGAAAGCGACGAAGATTAGAAGCGATACGTTCTTTGCAGTGAACGTCATTACCACGTTCTATTAATCCTGTTCATTTGTGACCGGACAACAAATTTTTGGTTGATAATGGATCTGACGTCAATACTTTTGGCAAATAGCACTCAGAAACGAAATCCTTCTCAGAAAACAATTTTTGCTGCCAATTCATCACTAATAAATATTTATGGACAAAAAATATTTTTAGATTTTAAATTAACCACAAACCAAACCGAAAATTTCAAAGAACCAAATTTCAACCAATAGGTCATGTTAAAGAAACATATTTGTATTGTGTCAAAACAATATCAGATGATTCTTTGTATCCCACACTTTTATCTAAACTTCCCTCTATCCCTGTGTTCAAATTCCCTTCCCTTTAACCTTTCAAACATAATACTCTTCATTTTATAACAAGGATAGGTTCTCCGGTTGTTGCAAAACCTTGAAGATTAGCTCCCGATCGATTGAAAATTTCTAAAGCCGAATTTCAAAATATAATTCAAATAGGACATTTAAGACCTTCTAGGAATAACTATGCATCTCCACTTCACATGGTGCCCATAAGAGGAATATTGGAGTGAAGACCTGTAGAAGACTTTCATGTTTCGAATACTCAGATAGTAAAGAAAAGAAACCCTTATCCTTGCATAGTTGATTTCACATCAAAGCTACATGGTGCAACAGTTTTTAGCCATATTGATCTAATAAAAGCGTATTATCAAACATCGATAAACCCAGATGATATTCCAAAAAACAGCTATCTGTGCGCTTTTGGGTTATTTGAAAGTAAGCGCATGCTATTTGGATTATGCAATTCATCAGCTACCTTTCACAGATTTATAGACGAGGTTACTAGAAATTTACCTGATGTTTACGCTTTTGTAAACGACATCTTAATCTCTTCAAAGGATCATAATTAACACAGGGAACATCTCAAATTCTTATTTTCAAAACTACAAGACTATGGTCTTTGCATTAAGGTTGGAAAATGTATCTTCGGGGAAAAAAACCTGTTACATTTTATGCTTTAATTTGACAGAAAAAGAAGTAGAACACCATCCCGATAGAGTACAATAGCACTTTCGATTTTCTCCCACCTATAACTTTAACCCAGCTACGTAGGTTTTTAGGAACGTTCATCTTTTATAGTAGATTTATTGCAATTACTTCATCTATTGGTGAAATTTTTAGGACATAAGAATAAAAAAATATCTTGGTTTAAAGTTCAAAACTCGGAACAATTGAAATGGAACGAAAATGCCGAAACCCCCTTCTTAGCAGCAAAGCAATCAATCGCGCAGGCGACACTTTTAAGACATCCTATTCCAAGTGCATCTCTCAGCACATGGGTTGATGCATCTAATTTCGTTGTTGTTGGTTCGTTAATGCAACTATCTGAAAGAGAATGGGAACCAATTGCCTTCTACTCAATGAAATTGAACAATAGTCAACAAAAACGGTGAACTTATTGTTGTGCCCCTGACCGCTTTTGTGAAAAGGCGCTGCTGTCGCCTTGAAATGCAAAAAAAAAAAAAAAAGGTTCAGACGCGACTGAGCGCGCCGAGTGTGCAGTTGAAATGAAATGAGAGAAAATTTATACAGTCCACTTAGTGTGTGTTATTTTAATGAGATCAGTTTTCAAAAAGGAGCTATCGAGGGCCAAACATGGTCCGAGGAGCCGGAGTAAGCCGGATATCGTGTGACTACTGTGATTAACATTATCGAAGGATGAGTTTGTGTGTTAATAGATTTGCGTCTATTTGAATGCTCCAAACATAGAGGATTTATAAAGTAATACTTCCTGGTCTCGTGACAACAGTCCTGGCAATGAGGTAGGAGCAATTTTAAGTTTTTTTTTTTTGAGTAAAAAACTAATTAAATTCCCGAGTTGAAGTTAATTTTGTTTTTGATGAGTTTAAGAAAAAAAAAGAAATTGCTGTGATAATATTGTTCTTGAATTAGTGTATTTTTGTTATAACTTAAAATGTCGGGTATAGCAAAGTTAAAGAAAGATGAATTAAGAATCGTGGCCGAGGAAATCGGTTTAGTTGTTAACGAGGGTATGAAAAAGAGTGAATTAAGGCGTTTAACTGAAGATAGTGATGTGTTCAAAAATGACAACGAAGCTGTGAAAAGTGCTGTAGAGGATGTTTTTAGAAAATAGAAATAAAAAATCCGATCAGGATGGTGAAATAGAAATAGAGCGTTTAAAAACTAAAAGAATTGAATTGGAATTACAATTAGCGCAAGTGAAGGCTAATGGAAATAATACTTCTTTTGATCAGGGGTGTAAAAGCGAACTAGAAGAATCACTGGATAGCTTGATAAAAAGTGTGAGGACGCTGACTATTAAACCGCCAAGTAAGTCCCAAGACTGGGGTTTCTTTTTTACTTCGTTAGAGAGAGCATATAGTACTAAAAAGGTACCTGAGAAATTTAAAGCTGAGATTTTGTTGAATTTGTTAGGGGATAGAGCTGCTAATATTTTAACTTATATAGAGGAAAAAGATTTAAACAATTACGATGAAGTAAAATCTATCGTTTTGAGAGAATTTGAGCCAACCGCGCAAGCAGTATTAGAGAATTTTCGAAACGCTTCTAGAGTAAACGAAACTCACGTGCAATTCGCTTCGTGTTTAACAACTAGTTTCGAATACTATTTAAAATTGAGAGAAGTAGCGGACTTCGAAACCTTGAAACAACTAATAGTATCGGATAAATTGTTTCAAACTTCAGATAGAGATATAGCCACGCATATTAGCATAAGACAAAATCAAAAATGGTTTACCCCTCTTGAGTTAGGCAAAGAGTGTGATTTATATTTTGCATCAAAAGCGAAGCCCTTAAATGAGACGAGAAAAGACCAAAAAATTTAGAATAATAAATTTAAAACTGCATCTAAAGTATTTTTCAATGAGGTAAAAAATAAAAATTGTGATATATGTCTGAAAAATGAAAATCATCCGGTTTATGCTTTTCCGCGATTTAAAGTACTGTCGGTTCATGAGCGAGTAGAGGTAGTGAAAAATAAAAAACTTTGCTTCAAATATTCAATGCCCAATTGCAGTGTTAAAAAATGCTCGTACAGAAATTGTTTTTGTGACAAAGCTCACAATGAACTAATTCATTTTCCTAAAGAAGCAAAAAGTCGTAAATAATTTGCCGTCAGGGGGGGGGGAATATTGAGCAAATTTCTACTCTCTCCCCCAATGAGTGGATTGCGCCTTTCGTTGGAACAAATTTAATCGAAAATAAAAATGTAATCTTGTCTACTGTAAAATGTTTGATAAAAGACAGATGTTTGTAGTGGCAGGAAATGAGATGCATGCTCGATGTAGGCTCGCAGATTTGCATTATGACTCGGCAATGCTTACAAAGGTTACAACTAAAAAGTGAAAGGATAAATCAATCTGTTTCTTGCATTAATAATGCTTCGCTGGCAGTTAATTGCAGAGTTACAGCAATTGTGGCGAATAAAAATAAAAAATTTGAAAGAAATATTTCCATGTTAGTAGTACCAAAAATAACGGATTTAAGTCCTCATCAAAAATTAGATACGTGTGTGCAAATTCCAGAATCTATTGAACTTGCGGATTCTAGTTTTAATGTACCGGGAAAAATAGATATTTTAATTGGTGCTGAATACTTTTATGATATAATAAAGCCTGGTAAATTAATTGCAAAGAATGCGAATATGATGTTACAAGATTCGGTTTTTGGGTATATTGTGGGAGGTAGTATTCCAAGATCAAATAAATTAGATTCTAATTATTGCGGTTTAATATGTGGGGCAGATGACTTAAATTCAAATTTGAGAAAATTTTGGGAGATTGAGGAAATAGAAAACGATTTACCTAAGATTAAAGAAAATTCTGTATGTGAGGAACATTATGCGCGAATGCATATGAGAGATAAGTCAGGAATATATATTGTGACTATGCCATTTAAAGAACATCCTTCATGTTTAGGGAATTCAAAAGATATTGCTGTAAGGCGACTTGAATCTCTATGGACTCGTTTGTCTAGAGACCAAAAGTACTTAAACTTGTATTCCAATTTTTTAAAGGAATATGAAGAATTAGGACATATGACTGAAGTCAGAGATAGTGCTGAGGTCGGTGTGACATATTATATGCCTCATCATGGCATTTATAGGCCTCCTAAAAGTATAACAAAATTGAGAACAGTATTTAATGCTTCCACCTTGACTACTAGTGGAAAATCTTTAAACTCCATTCAATATAACGGTGGAGTTATCCAAGATGATTTGTTTACATTATTAGTGAGATTCCGTAAACACATATTTGCATTTACGGGAGATATTCGTCAGATGTACCGCATGATGAGAGTCAAAGAAACCTCCGAAGAATTTTGTAGAAGGAGGGCATTAATGAACCGGTTAAAGTATACCAACTTAATACCGTAACATATGGAACAGTTAGTGCTCCCTTCCTAGCGATGCGAACTCTGAAACAAATTTCGCTTGATGAAGGAAAAAAATTTCCAATTGCTGCATCGGTCCTGTGTGAAGACTTTTACATGGACGATGTTTTGAGTGGTGCAAATACATTACAGATGGCAAAAACTCTGCAATATCAGCTCATTGAGATTTTAAAAACCACTCAAATGTCATTACACAAATGGTGTGGGAATTATGCAGAGCTTACACCAATAACGGAAAAGGAATACGAATTCTCATCTACGGATGAAATAAAAACTTTAGGAATTTCCGGGAAGTCTAGAACGGACTGTTTTACCTTTAAAGTAGAAGTGGAGCAAAATGCTCATCCTACTAAAAGATCAGTTTTATCCATCATCGCTAGACTTTTTGATCCACTTGGATTGCTTGGTCCAGTGATCACGAAGGCCAAAATTTTCATGCAACAATTGTGGTTGCTGAAAATTGATTGGAGTAAGGCGCTTCCTATGAAAGAAGCTTGTAAATGGAAAGAATTTGTGAAATCTTTACTGATGTTGAACGATAAGAATATTGAAAGATGCATTGTGATGCAAAACGCTAAAGTGATTGAACTCCATGGCTTCTGTGACTCGTCTGAAAAGGCTTATGGGGATGCAATATACGCCAGAACGGTCAATTCAATTGAAGTTAAAGTAAAGCTAGTTGCGAGCAAGTCGCGCGTAGCTCCAATTAAGCAGGTAACAATACCTCGATTGGAGTTATGTAGTGCTGTTTTATTGACAAAATTAATGCATAAAGTACAGAATGCATTAAAAATGGATACTGCATCAGTCTTCTATTGGTCAGACTCTACAATAGTTCTTTCGTGGATGAAAAAAGAATCTAGGGAATTAAAGACTTTTGTGGCGAATCGAGTAGTGATTATTCAAGAGTTTACCAAAATAAACCAGTGGCATCATGTTCCTTCGGATTTAAACCCCGCAGACATAGTTTCGAGAGGACTTGATCCAGAGAAAATTCAATTAAGTGACTTGTGGTGGTTCGGTCCATCCTTTCTTCAAGAGTGCCTTGTGAACTTCCCTGGTGATAGCTACGATCTTCACAATAGTGAGTTATACCAAAGAGCTAAAGGATCATCAAGGAGAACCAGTTTGTCTTTTAGTGCACAACAGTGAGATTCTTCCCATTATTAATAAGTGTTCTTCATTTACGAAACTACAAAGAATAATTGCATAGTGCATGCGATTTAAGGAAAATGCAAGAAATCCCTTACAGAGAACTACTGGCAACTTAACTGTACCTGCAACTTAACTGTATGTATATTTATATGTTTTGTTGTTAAAGCAGTTCATCTTGAAATTGTAAATAGTTGTAGCTCAGATGCTTTTATGGGTGCCTTAAAACGATTTATTTCTCGTAGAGGAAAACCCAGTGATATCTATAGTGATAATGGTAGAAATTTCGTTGGAACAAATAATGAGTTAAAGAAAATATTAAAAGATTTGTTCAATAAGGAAAATACAGGGAAAATTGAAACATTCAGTGCCTCAAAAGGCATCATTTGGCATTTTAATCCACCTGCTACCCCTCATTTTGGAGGTTTGTGGGAAGCAGGCATTAAATCATTAAAATCGCACTTAAAAGGAGTTGTAGGAAATGCCGTTCTTACTTATGAAGAATTGAGCACCCTTAATACCCAAGTAGAGGCAATGTTAAATTCTAGACCTCTTAGTAGTATTTCTAGTGATCCTAATGATGATTTTATTCTCACCCCAGCCGATTTTTTAGTTGGATCGTCGTTAACAGCATTACCAGATCCAGATTTAACTGAGGTACCAATGAATAAGTTAAATAGATGGAAATTGGTACAAAAGCT
This sequence comes from Nephila pilipes, assembly GCA_019974015.1. NCBI lineage: Eukaryota > Metazoa > Arthropoda > Arachnida > Araneae > Nephilidae > Nephila > Nephila pilipes. The sequence goes on along the minus strand of BMAW01100183.1, from coordinate 342,360 downwards.
TACTCAAATATTTTGGAGAAAATAGTCATCAGAGTATTTAAATCATTTACAATCACGTGTCAAATGGCACGTGAGAAAAAGAAAAAGAAAGGTGAGAAAATATTTAAAGAAAATGAAATTGTGCTGGTAAAAAATGTGGATAACTTTAAAACTCTTAATTGGAACCTAGCGAAAATAATTAAGGTCCACGCAGGAGAGGATAATATAAGAGTTGCACATTGAAATCAAACAAAGGTATATATCAACGTTCAGTAAACAAGATTATTAAATTACCTTCTTATGATTGATTGTCAATTTGAATTGTACATGTATATGTGTTACTATTCATTATTATTGTATTTAATTGTTTGAATATTTTATCTATTGTGAATTAATAATGTATATTTTGTATTATGTTGAAAAATTTTCAAATTTGTCAAGGCGGGCAGTATGTTGTGCCCCTGATCGCTTTTGTGAAAAGGCGTTGCTGTCGCCTTGCAATGCAAAAAAAAAAAAAAAAAAAAAGGTTCAGACGCGACTGAGCGCGCCGAGTGTGCAGTTGAAATAAAATGTGAGAAAATTTATACAGTCCACTTAGTGTGTGTTATTTTAATGAGATCAGTTTTCAAAAAGGAGCTATGGAGGGCCAAACACTTATACCAGAGAACTGTTTTCAATCTATTCGACTATAAGAAAATTAAAACATATGCTAGAAGGTTGAATTTTCCAAATTTAATCATTAATTATGGCATTAAAAATCTTTAATTTATGCGTTTCGACAAAACCCTAATAAATGTTCCTCTAAGCCATAGGTTCCCAAAGTGGTCCAGGTGGACCCCCAAGGGTTCATAGGAGACCACACGGGGTCCACGTAGACGTGAAAAGAAAACAGGGGTTCACAAGTTTTAAGTGGGGGTCCACGAAAAATTTTCTGGTTTTCATAATAAAGATCAAAAATTTTGGCTTGGATTTACCTATCAACGTAGGCAGGTAGCATCATTCACTAGGTAGGTACTCAAAAATATTCGAGACTCAGTTCAAACACAAAATTGAATAAAACAATAGATAATAGTACAAGTGTACACCAAATGTCGAGTCTTGCAAAGTGCCGCCCGTGTGCCCGCTCGTCCAGGATGCTTGTTTAGATTTGCAAAGGGATGAAATGCGACTTGCGCTGTGCTTGCAATCTACATTAGTATAAATACGAATGCCAAGAACAAAACGTTACTCATTTGTTTCCGGGATTTTGAACATAAAAGTGTGACTGTGAGTGAATCGATGTCAGGTTTGCAGTGCCGGAAAAAGTAAGTATTTGTTTTACTATTTGAGAGTAGTAGGTAGTTATGTAGTAAAAATTAAATACTACAGATTATTCAAAACTTCTATAAAAGAACAAAAAGCCAGGAAAGATTAAACTTTAGGTATCTAGGTACTTTTTTTGCTTAAAAATATTTATTTACGCGACGACGGCGATTAATTAAAAGAGCAGTGTTTCGGCGGGCATTTTTTTTATTGCAATAATTCTATTCTGTTGTGTTATAATAGCCATATTCTGGTAAAATAGCCTCAAAAACAAACATTTTTTTTACAGGTCACAACTGATACGGAAAATGACTGAATCTAAGACGAAATCTGGAAAACCGCACACCATCGGAGAAGAGTTAATTTTACCCGCTATTGAAGAGGTTTTAAAAACTGTTCTGCACAAATCTCCATTTGACGTACTCAAAAGAATTCCTTTAAGTAACCACACTGTATATATATATATATATATATATATATATATATATATATATATATATTATACAATATATGTTGTATATATACATTATTACAACATATATACTATATACAAATAATATATCATATATATATACTATATATATCATATACATATATATATATACACACATACATATGATAATTCATATTACAGTCATCATCATCACTTTCATGCATATACATAGTTATTGTCATTACACATACATATTTCACATATTATTATTACATAATATCATTGCCACATTACATATTATTAAGCATATATATATATATACATATATATATACATATTACATGTACATATTATTATTATACATAATTTCATACATATACATATATATATATATATATATATATATATATATATATATTTTGTATCGTTCCGGTATTATCACTGGCACTGGGAGATACTCTGTACTATTCAAACTAGTTGTAAAAAAATAAGAAAATAAGGTAATAGAATTACCAACAGATGGCGCAGCAAACGCTGACGTAACTGTTTTGATGAATGTAAAATGTTGGCCGTTAGTACAACGATCGACCTTGTACTGAAAGAGTGTAGTTGTAGGAGAAATAAAACGATGATTTTTTTTTTTAGAAAAAAACCCCATTCTGAGTGTGAACTATTGATACTGCTACAAACTCCTTAGTCGCATTAAAATATTTCAAAATATGCTTTGCTTTTAAAGTAGGTTTATAAAATATCCATTGTATTTGATTTACATGAAGTGAGATTGTTTGTCGGCCTATTTCTTTTCGACTCAAAGATCCTCCGGGTCACTTTCTGCTATTGTCGACACTTAAGCTGGCACTCATTTTCGCATAACTTTGAGCTCCGACAGATATCAGCCCGGGACACAACAAGTCCCAAGTAGAATCAAATGTATTAGGCTCGATATTCCAACTACAAAATCGACGCCGTAATAACTCGGCAGCCCAAGGTGAGTTTATAGGCCATTTTTTAAATCAATGTTTCTCTGGAGTTATACATATAGGGGCAACATCAAGATCAAGTGATTAGGACTTTCTTTGAATTAGTTTCTCTATATGAAGAGTTTAAGAATCAACCATGATTTTAACGTGCAGCGGCCTCTATTAGATGATCTTCAATAGAATCGCGACTCTTTATCAATGATACATGCAAAAGGATGCTGATTGTAAATTTAAATTGACATTCTAACACAAATGCTATAGTTAATGAATCTTCGTAATTTATGAAGTGAACTGATTGCGTCGCGATCAGTGCGAATGTATCTTGAAATCCTTGTTAAATCCTTTGATAAATGACTTGTGAAGCGGTGCTTCGATCGCTTGTCAAATGATGTTTAAATCCCTTCATAAATGAGTTGTAAATAGGCGCTGCATCGCCCTTTCAAATGCACTGGTTTCTCTCTCTCTCTTTTTGTTTTTGTTTTGGTGGAAGTTGTGTTTGTATATGCCGTTAGTAAAGTAGAAGGATTGGAACACCAAAGCGTTGTTTCCGAAATAAAGTTTATTGTTATGAATCGTTTGATTAGTTATTTATACTTATAATTTTATAAACAGAGATAGCAGTACATTAATATTTTTGATTGACTTTTCGACGGAGTTGTGAACTGTTATTAAACTTTTTGGCATAGTGGTCGATTATAAATTATTCCGTTGGAACGGTTATTGAACATTTCGGTGTTGTGGTCGATTATAGAGTATTCCGTTGGAAGTTGCTGAGTTGGGGGTGAATACGTCCTTTTGAATTCTATTTATGATTTTTAATTTTGGAAACAACCATTGTTAATTATTTATTGAGTATAACAATATGATTGCAAATATGAAAAATTTTTCTTGTTAAGAAAAGAGCACAAAAAGCTGTGCTAATGAAATTGAAACAAAATCTGTCTGAACCAAATTTAATTATTAATGAATTAGTTATTGAGAACAAAATTTAAAAATTTACTAGATGAGTTTAGTTCTATTTTCGACTCTAATGTCAATCTAAGTGATAAAAAATAATGTCGAAAAGGTTATGGATGAGCAAGACGAAATAAAATCTATTCTTATTGATGTAGAATTTTATTTAATAATATAGGAATAAATTTATGTACATATTACTAATTTAGTCTTGCAAAATTTTCTTTCAACATTTGGTTAATAGTTGGTAGTATTGATAACTTACGAAATGAGAAAACACTAGTAATTGCGGATTTATTCATGAAAATGTCGAGACCCAATTGAAAAAATTCTTCAATTTTGAATCAATTGGAATTAGAGATGATCCTAGATGTTTTGATGAGGACAAATCATTTGAAATTTGTAATGAAACTCTTAGTTTTGAAAATAACCGATACACATCGTTAGCATACCTTGGAAAAAGAACTGCAATCAGTAAAGGGATAGTTTCGAAGTAGCAGAGAAAAGATTGAAAAGTTTATATAGAAGAATGAAATTTAATAATTCAGTATATTTAAATTACAGAGATGTTTTAAATGAATATTCATACCAGGGTATGGTAGAAAAATTGACGGATACTTCGAATCTTGTGAACAAGCCAGTATATTATCTTCCACATCAGGCTGTGTATAGAGAAGAAAGTATCACCACTAAAATGCGTGTTGTTTTTGATGTGAGTACACATGAAGTTGGTCAGTTGTGGCTTAATGATTGCTAAAGGCTTGGCTTTAATTTAAACTATAATATATTTCAATTACTTATATATTTTAGACTTAACAGAGTAGCAGTTTTAGCCGATATCGAAAAGGTTTTTCTACAAATCGTCTTAGCTGAGACAGATAGAGATGCAGTTAGATTTCTTTTTGTTGAGAAAATTGACAAAGCCTTCCCGCTAAAGTTTTTTGTGTAAATAGAAGTGTACAGATCCAAGCGTTTACTTTTGAGATTGAATTTGAGCCCTTTTTTATTGGCAGCAACTATAAAGTTACATATTCAAAAATTTAGAAATTTATTTCCAGATGCCTTTGAAAATCTTGGTTCGTGTATGTATATTGATGATCTAATTAGGGGAGCAAATGATATTATAGAAGCTTACAAACTTTTCACGTGGAGCTAAAGAAATTATGAGTAAAGATAGCATGAATTTACATAAATGGGTAACAGATGATAGAATTGGGTTTGAGTCGGAAAAAGGAAATTACATTCACCCGATCTGCTTAAATGATTCAAACGAAATGAAAAAAAGTTTTGGAAATACAAAGGGGTTTTAAAGATGATAGTTTGAGTGTAGAGACTGCTTTGGTTACAGAGGTTTTGAAACGAAAGAAATACACTCAGTGATTTATTCTTCAGACAGCTGGGAAAATGTATGGTCCCCTGGGACTCATCACGCCATTTACTGTAAGATTAAAAAAAATTTTTACAAAGGTTATGGCTAATGTAGCTACCATGGCATGCCGAGCTTCCATCTAACTTAAATGGCGAGTGGTCTCAATGGTGTAAAGAACTTTCAGAATTGAGCGAAATCAAGGCTCTAAGATTTCTTTCGGATTCATTTAATGGAAACATAGAAACTCATGTTTTCTCTGAGGAGTCGAAAATTCTGTGGAGCAGCTGTGTATGTTCAGGTGAAGAATCATGAACAAATTTCTGTGAATTTGATGACTTCTAAATATAGAGTTTAACAAGTAAAGAAAATATCTTTGCCTCGCTTAGAATTATTGGGTACTTTGGTTGCTGCAAGATTAGGATCTAATTATAAAAAGGTTCTATGTCGTAAAGCATCGTCTGACATTTTTTTCTGTAGAGACTCGAAAGTTACATTATACTGGATCAAAGGATCCAACATTGGATGGAAATCGTGTTAACGAAATTCAAAAACTGTCTTAGCCAAACTCTTACTTTAACAGTTCTACCAAAACCAATCCTGCCGATCTCCTAACGCGCTGTTTCCCTGGTGACTAGCAACGAGTGATGGACATGCGCAGACATTTTGATGGATCCACAGTTTTCCAGCCAGTCGTTGAAATTTGTGTTTCATGAAGTTGAGTGCCTGACACCAAGTGTGGTTGAGTCCTGTCTGGACGAAAGCCAACCTTCTATTAATGTTGATTACTATTCCAAAAGAACAATGGTGATTTATGAGAACTCTGATTTTTTCGATGAATTCTTATTTATTAGTAACAATTATTGTATCGTATCGCAAAAGATTTTCATATCGTTTGGTTTTTTCTTTAAGTTTTTATTTTAGTGTGTGTGTGTGTGGCAACATTGTTACTTTTTTTGGTTGAGTCAATTTTTAAAAATGTTGTTCTATTGTTGATAAAAGACTTAAACGTTAAAAAGTCGTTATTTTTATTTAGAGTTCTTTTATTCATCTGGCGATCTTATTTAGATCATTTGAATAATTATATGAGATTATTTCAAAATAGCTTCCGCTAAATTATTTTAATCTTTTTTTTCTATTTTTATTTATATTTTCTGGCGTCCGCGACAGGATAATTTGGAATTCGAATCAGAAGATTGCAGGATCTTTAACTGTGAATCCAAACATGTTTAGAGCTACTAAAGGCTTTACAAAAGAGGATTTGTTGTTTGTGGTGGAAGAAATTGATGAGATACTACCTGAAAAGGTAAAAATTTCTGAAAAGATATTATTTTAAAGAATAAAGCGTACCTGGATGATCCAGAATTCGTGACAAGTATCTTAGTAACCGCTGTGAGTGAACGAAAACAAAAACAAGAAGAAAAACAAAGGGAATATGAAGAAAGAGAAAATATAAGAAAACAAGAAGAAAAACAAAGAGAATATGAAGAAAGAGAAAATATAAGAAAACACGAACTGGAGTTGGCGAGAATCAACACAACAGTGCCAAGTGTAGCTGAGTTTCAAAATACTATTAAATCGGGTGCTAGAAAGAAATTTAATCTGCCAAAATTGGAATTTAGACAGTTTAATGGCGATATTAAGGATTGGCTACAATTTTGGAGCCAATTTCAACATATTCATAATGATGACGAAATCGCGCCAGAGAATAAATTTCAGTACCTTGTTCAAGCGACTGTAAGTGGCTCGAGAGCCAGAGAAGTAGTAGAAAGCTTTCCGGCCACAGCAGCAAATTATTCAAAAGCAGTGGATTGTTTAAAAGCACGATTTGGTAGAGATGAATTATTAGTAGAAGTTTATGTAACAGAGTTATTAAAATTGATAATCTCGGTTCAGAAACATGAGAAAATTTCGATGACTTCTCTCTACGATAAACTCGAGTCATATCTAAGAGCTTTAGAGACTTTAGGAGTGACTACAGACAAGTGCGCTTCAATTCTTTATCCCATGGTTGAATCTTGTTTTCAAGAAGATTTCTTAAAGGCGTGGAATAGAAGCATTTCTTCAGCAGCCTCAACTGATGCTAAAGAACGACTAACCAATTTGATGACATTCCTTAAAGCAGAAACTGAAGGGGAAGAAAGAATAAATTTGGCTATGGCTGTTTTTGGCTTGTGTGCAGATGAAAATCGACAATCATTTAAGAAAAAGGTAAGAGATTTCCCCAAAAATAAAAGAATACCAACAGCTGCTAATTTATTGACTACAACTTCAAAAGATGTGAAGAAAGAATGTGTTTTCTGTTCTAGGAAACACTTGAGCTCGGACTGTTTTTCTGCTCAGAAGATGAGTTTGTCGGAGAGGCAAAATATTTTAAGAGACAAACAATGCTGTTATGCTTGTTTAAAACCAAACCATACAGCTCGTTCTTGCAAAGCATTTTTAAAGTGTATAGCGTGTGGAAAAAAACATGTTCCTCTTATGTGTGAAAATCTGGCGGCTATAAGTAAAGAACCAGACAAGAACGAGAGTAGAAGTTCAAATCTTGAAATCAATATGTCTAACAACACTTCCAACCCCAGGGTTTTCCTTCAAACTTTGAAAATAAAAATGGTATGCGGAAGTAAAGAAGTCTCGGTTAGAGCAATACTAGATTCTGGGTCACAAAAGACATACGTTCTGAAAAATCTAGTTAAACAAATGGGATACATTCCAATCAAAAAGGAAATCCTCAAGCACTCCTTGTTTGGTGGTGTTGAATCAGAAAAATATGAACACACTTATTATAGAATCAAATTACGAAACCCCGAGAATAATATCACTTGCAACATGGAAGCATTGGACCAGATATCTATATGCGATAACATTGCATCTGTTAGTCCAGGTTCACGGGTTACAGAGCTTCGTGAAATGAAGATCAGGTTGTCGGATGTAGGTGAGGAAACACAACCTGTTCAAGTGCTTCTTGGATCTGATGTAATCGGGAAGCTCATGACTGGCCAGCGTAAAGTTTTATCCTGTGGGTTAATTGCCATGGAAACATTACTGGGTTGGACACTATCGGGTAAAGTTCCTGAGAGTGATATATCTTCACATAGTACCATGCTTATAACCTCCCTTTTTGTAAAAGAAATGGATATCTCTCAGTTATGGAGATTAGATGCCTTAGGGATTCTTGATCCTTCAGAACAAAAAACTAATGAGGAACGTCATAATGCTTCGATGGAATATTTTTTAAGGACTGTCTCGGTCGATGAAGATGGAAGATTTCTTGTCTGCCTACCGTGGCTTGATGGACATTTGCCTTTGCCATATAATTTTGATTTGGCAAGAAAAGGGTTGCAAATGACAGCCCATAATCTCAAACGGGAAAATTTATTTAAAGAATACGGGGAGATATTTAAGGAATGGGAACACGAAGGCATAATTGAAGAGGTTCCTAAAGAAGAAATCAAGTCTCCTTGTCACTACTTGCCCCATCGACATGTAGTAAAGGAAAACAGCACTACAAAGATTAGACCTGTCTTTAATGCTTCGTCTAAACGAAAAGGAACGGTCAGTCTGAATGATTGTGTGGAAAAGGGATTAAATTTGATTGAATTAATCCCTTCTATAATAATAAGGTTTCGAATGTATAAATATGGAGTAACAGCTGATATAAGAGAAAAGCCTTCCTGCAGATAAGCATCTGTAAAAAGGACAGAAATTTCCTACGATTTTTGTGGTTCAGTAAAGAAGGAGAATTAGTACATTATCGTCATCGCAGAGTCGTATTTGGTGTTTCCTGTAGTCCTTTCTTGCTTGGGTCAACAATCCAATACCTTTTGAACAAAAAATTAGAAGAAACCAATCAAGGAAGTGGAAGATACCCTGTTGTTATTATACAGAAATTAATGAACAGTTTCTATGTAGACAATTGTTTGACTAGCCTAGAAAACCTGTCAGAGCTAAAACAATTCATTAAAGTAGCCACTGAAATCATGGCTGAAAGGAAATTTGATTTACGAGGGTGGGAGCATTCTAACCCAATTGTTCCCATACTAAATCCTACAAACATCTTAGGCATGATTTGGGACAGACAATATGATACTCTTTCAATAAATATTTCCGATTTGGGAGAAATGAAAGAAAAAATCACAAAAATAAATATTCTTTCTGCTTCACACAAAGTCTTTGACCCATTGGGTATCACTAATCCAGTGTTGTTGCAACCAAAACTCTTGTTACAAAATTTATGGAAATCTAAAATTGATTGGGATGAAGAAGTTGATCCCAAAACACGTAAAGATTTCCTAAAATGGCTGAGTGAGCTTCAATATTTGAAGCAAGTAAAAATACAAAGATGGTTACACTGTGATAATGGATTTGAACACATTTCGTTGCATTTATTTAGCGACGCAAGCAAATTTGCCTATTCTACTGTTGCATTCCTACGAGTGGATACTGGAAGTGCCGTACATATTCAACTAGTACAAAGTAAAGTTAGGATTGCCCCTTGTGGGAAAAAGGAAACAACGATCGCAAGGTTAGAGCTTCTTGGTGCTACTATATCGGCTCGCCTTTCCTCTACTCTCTTGAAAGAATTTCACACGGACAACGTTTATTTCTGGACTGACTCAACCACAGTACTGGCTTGGCTAAAGAGAGAAGAATCTTGGAGTATATTTGTTCATAACCGTATTCAAGAAATTCGACAGCTGACCTCTGTCAAATCCTGGAGACATGCACCCGGATCTTTGAATCCTGCAGATCGTCCTAGCAGAGGGTGTTCAGCGAAGCAACTATACAGTTCAAAATGGTGGGAAGGTCCCAGCTGGTTGTATCTTTCGCCTAATGAATGGCCAAGTAACGATGCAGTAGTAGATGTCAATGATGAAGAAGTGAACAAAGAGAGAAAAAGAACTGTAGTATCCTGTATGGTAAATATTCAAACAGCAGATATTATAAGCGATTATTTTTCCACCTACAGTAGGAACGTCAGAGTAGTGGCGTGGATTCTTCGGTTTATTCATAACATTTCAAATGTAAACAAGTTAAGAGGTAATTTAATCTATGAAGAGTTTAAGAAAGCAGAAAATTTGGTTTTTAAGTCCATGCAGTTAAGGTCTTTTCAAGATGAGAAATTTCTTGCTAAAATGCAAGCCTTTAAAGATGAAGATGGACTTCTCAGAATAAGAACCAAATTAGTGGACAGTGATGAGAAGGAGGATTTTAAATTCCCAGTTTTATTGCCTGCCAATGATGTTGTAGTGAAGTTAATTCGAGAAGAACATAAAAAGGCAATGCATGCAGGTTCTTATATACTACTTGCCAGGCTTAGAGAAAAATTTTGGATAATTAAAGCTAAAAAGTTAGTCAAGCAGGTTCTTAATGAATGTGTGACGTGCAAGCGTTATAAAGCTAAACATGTTGAGGTACCTTTCGCACCACTGCCTAGAGAACGAGTTACTCAGACAAAAATATTTGAGGTAACGGGTATAGATTATGCCGGTCCTCTTTACCTTAAGTCGAAAGAAAAGGCATGGGTTGTTTTATTTACTTGTGCTGTCTACAGAGCAGTTCATTTTGAATTAGTCCAGTCTCTCACTACAGATACTTTCATTCAAGCCTTAAGACGATTCATTGCCAGAAGAGGCAGGATTTCAGTAATTTATAGTGACAATGGTACTAATTTTGTTGGAGCAAATAATGCCTTGAGAGCATTAGATTGGAGTAAAATTGCTGTATATTCAACTTCTCAGAAAATCACTTGGAAATTTATACCACCCACAGCGGCATGGTGGGGTGGATGGTGGGAGCGTATTGTAAGAATGCTAAAAGAGCTACTTCGACGAGTTTTGGGGAAGTCTATTTTAAATTATGAAGAGCTCTTAACTATCTTGTGTGACAGTGAGTCAATAATCAATGCTAGGCCATTGACTTACCTACAAGATGATCCAAATGAATTAATACCTTTGACCCCAGCAATGTTTATTCACGGAAATAGCAACAATGAAACTCCAGATCTAGATAAAGTGGATCGAACTTCGTTGATAAAACGCATCAAATATTTGAAGAAATTACGTGACGATCTTAGACAAAGGTTTAGAAATGAATATCTTGCTCTTCTAGTACACAAGGGGATAAGAAAAAGTGGTGTTTTAGAGGTGGGAGATGTTGTGCTCATTGGGCATGACAATGTCCGCCGCATTGACTGGCCTCTTGGTGTTATCTTGGAAGTTTATCCTGGAAGAGATGGTGTTCCTAGAGTTGCAAGAATCAAAACCTCTAACGGTGAGAAGATACGCCCTTTCCAAAGACTTTATCCTTTGGAAATGTCTTCTAAAACTGAGATTGATGTTTTGAAAGCTTCAGGAGAAATCGGAGAATTTGCTGAGAATACTCCTGGCTTACCTACTAAGGATATTCCAGACTCTCCTGTTGAGGACACTGATAATTCTAAGGTGATACACCATACAAAAACTAGATTATGAAGAACCGTAAGAATTCCTCGCAAATTAGACTTGTGAACTCATGAACATATTTTTTGACTTTTATAAATTGCAAGAGAAACTTAATGTTTTATATCTGTATTGCATATTTGAAATTCAATTTATTTTAGAATTTAGTTGCAAAGTTCTATTGTAACCTTTCACTTTGCAAGGTGGGAGTATGTATCGTATCGCAAAAGATTTTCATATCGTTTGGTTTTTTCTTTAAGTTTTTATTTTAGTGTGTGTGTGTGGCAACATTGTTACTTTTTTTGGTTGAGTCAATTTTTAAAAATGTTGTTCTATTGTTGATAAAAGACTTAAACGTTAAAAAGTCGTTATTTTTATTTAGAGTTCTTTTATTCATCTGGCGATCTTATTTAGATCATTTGAATAATTATATGAGATTATTTCAAAATAGCTTCCGCTAAATTATTTTAAGCCTTTTTCTATTTTTTATTTACAATTATTATAAAATAATTAACTTTCTTTCTTATATTTTTAGATTTATTTATAATTGCAGGAGTAAAAACAAAAGGGTAGGTAGAAGTTTCCTTAAGAGAATTTAGTACCTTTGCACCTTCAAAAATTCAATTTTTCAAATTTGTTTTCAAAAAATAGTGTTGAATGTTACGAGCATTTTAAAGCAAACCGTGTCAAAATCCAACAATTATTACTCCTTGTGCAACAAA
>BMAW01100183.1:193104-330174 GCA_019974015.1 Nephila pilipes | reverse complement strand
TTGGTAATAGCATATTTTTACTACTTATAATTTTACATTTTAAATTTATTAGTTATATTTTTACTTATTTATTAGTTTTACAGTAAACATTGATTAAATGGATCCATTTGAATAAAATTGGTTTGATTGTCCGTTCTTTAAGTATTTTTCAAAATTGAAAGTACATAAAAACACTTAATGATAATTATATATTCGATATATAAAACAAAGAAGAGCAGAATACGTTGAATGCGTTCTTTTTTAATGAAAATAATAAGCAATTCAGCGTTTATATATATATATATATATATAATAGAAAATTCTGCTGCACACAGATATGATTTTCCTCAGCGATTCGTAAACGTCCCTTTATTTGTAACTTATGCGTTACTACGGTAACACTGTAGATAAGATACGAAGCAATCCCCGATTAAAAAGTTAAAATGCAGTATATATTTTTGAGTGAATCTTTCAATTAATTGATCCATCCATCAAATCTTTCTTTTCCACGTAAACAAACTGTATTATAAAATGTATCAATCCCTTGTGAAATGAATGATTAAGATGGGAGAACACGTTGTGGGTAATTGCCACAGAGTCACACATCACACAAAGGCGAATACGCTACCATTTTGGCTTCCAACAATGAGGAGCTGTGCTCATCTGGAAGTAGATCATCAAGATCAAGATCTCGGCAGACGAAAATCATTTGGAGGGGGAGGGAGTAGTCGTCCTTGGGAGAATCGGCTGCCAAGTGTGTCGACGGCCATCGCTTACCTTTGATGATTCCGGGGCGGTTGTTACACCCTGGAGAGATTCTAAATCCAAATCGAAGACGAGGTCGGTCGTTTCTCTTTGGAAGACGTTCAAGCGAGTGGAGAAATCTTATCAAAAACAAACCTAGTCTCAATGCGATAGATACTTTATTTTTATTGAAAAGGATGTGACGATAATAACAATTGCTGATCTGTTCTTTAATAGTTACTTAAATAAAGTTTTAATGTGAACATTCATCACTGATCATTTTCCTTCTTCCGGATTTTATTCAAATTTTATGTATCAAGTCGTATAACGTAGATATTTTGTGTTGCAATTGTAGTCATCAAATGTCCAGTGATGTTCAGACTAAGTTACGGGTATGGGTGCGGTTGCCGCGTTGCCAGAGTTATGAGCTCATGGCCGCCGTTGTTTTCAAGTCGTAGTTTAAGTCTCGATGCCACTAAAGACTGGCCGAGTAACGGAACTGATTTACATTATATCTGTCAAGGCTTCAAGTCCTCACGTTGATGCGGTGTCAAAATTTGGAGAGTGGAGGGCCAGCTCAGGTATCGATTGCATCATCTAACCGTGGTACAGAATGACGAGTTTATACAACGACTCCAAAAGCCTTCGTGTTGCTTCTAAGTGCGACGTTTACAAACAATCAGTTAATCGAGATTCGAAACTGAAATATATTTTTCTGAAAGAGAAAAATGCTATGATATTATTAAGTGTTTGAGTAGTTAAAAAGCAACTGTTCTTTTATAATTCTAAAAGGATTTCATTTTAAACCAAGACAGATTTTTAACTAAAATAATATACAAGGTCGAGAGGTTCAGAATGACGAGATCCGTCGCCAACAGCCTTCGTGTTGCTTTTAAGGGCGGCATCAATAACCAGACTACTGTTTGAGATATTAAAAACCACACCCGTATTTTGAATTATTTACCACGAAATTTAAGCTCATTTTTTGGCGAATATAAAAGAAGTTTATTAACAACTTTTTTTTATTATTGAGCCTATACACACAGCTCAAGGCTAAAACTATTCAACTACCACGACCTCCTTTTTGTTTCGCTTTTGTTAATTATTTGTTGATGGCCAACGGATTCTTAGGGTGACTATTGCCTTAAGCGAATAAGGCCGGTTCTCCCATCGCTCCAGTGTGGTTTTTTTTTTTTTTTTTTTGTGGGATTGATTATTTATTGACACTTTGTAGCAACAGTATGACTTGACCTCCAAATTTCGTACATCCGTCAAGTGACAAAGACGACTCCTGAGCAGGTGTTTCGCTCTCCAAACTTCCACACCACGCCAACGGGAGGACATGGAACCTCGACTGATTTAATGTGCACCAGGTTCACTACACGGTAAGTCTTCAGTGATATTCACTGGGGTGGGGCAAATATTCACTCTGTTACGAAAAGGTTGGGAACTGGAGATGGGCGCTATTTCAAGTAAAAGGACAAAAATAATACTTTTAATTCCATATATTAAGATTCCATCATTAATATTTGGAACATTCCATATTCTATCATTAATATATTTCGTTTCGAAGAATATATTCTTCCCATAAAAAGCTCATGGAATGTGTTGTATACATAATGGTGTCATATAATACGTTTCAAATGCAATATGGATGTGGAGTATGTTACAAAAGTAATTGGCATGAGGAATACGTTACATATGTAACAGGATATTGAAACCTATTACCAAACTGGAACTAATATGCTGGAACATACTATTTAAATGTAACTGCTTAGCAACCCCCAGTGGGAACCGTTGATCATTTTGTAGTAATAAAACGAATTGTGTAAATGTTCTGCCCTGGAAGGAAAAAAATGTATAGTGGAGATCCTGTGAGCAATTTTTTTAATTAAATATTTAAAAGAAAAAGTTTATATATCCCCTAATTGAATAAAAAATTAAAATAAGCATTAAAAAAAACTTCATTTTCGAACACTCACACAATTATTTAAAATTTTAATTTTTTTTCCAAAATATATTCATTGTTTTTTAAAATTTCTTCTTTTTCTGCAAATTGTAATATTTTCAAATAGATGTTTTATCAATTTGTTAGAAATTTTTCTCACAATTCTTTGTGTGAATTTGGTGGTACTAGTGTTATTTTGAGCCGTTTTTCTTTGAAAATGGTGTAAGTTCATTTTATATTATATGGATATATTTAAGGGTTTGCATTTGAATGTTTTGAAAAATACTGATATATGTTCATACGCTCATTTTATGGGTTTTTTAAAAAAAATATTACATTGATTTAAGTTTATAAAGTGATCGTTTTTAAAGTATTAGTTAAAAGAAATTTATACTTTTGATGAACTCAAATAGACCACTTTCAAAGTCAACAAAATCAGAAAATCATACATTTATGAAATATTGAATATGGAATTTTATTGAGTCAAATCAATTGTCTTATGAAATATTTATTACATACGCAAAAAAGGCTTTGTTTTAATATTTCTTTTGGTAAAACTATTTACTTAAATTATCTCAATTACAATTGTATATTAATATGTGCCATTTTTAATTTATGTCATTATGAGAAAGTGTTTGAAAATAGCCATGATGTATTAGAAAATAGACTTGCATGGACTTTCATAGTAATTATATTTGTAATTTTATTAACTACGTAAATTTATATTGACAAAATCGTGACAATTCTTAAGAATTTTTTGAGGAGCTGTTTATAGATCAAAAGCTCGTAACAGATTGCATTTATTGTTATCATTTTTGTTGCTGTCAAAAATAGACTTTTAATCATTTTCAAAGTAAGCAGCTCATTTATAATTTCACAATTTTTTTCCATCAGACATTGGGAAAAACAATAAAAACGAGATATTTGCAGTTTTGTGAATTTAAAAATTCTACTTACAGCATTATCAAACATATTACAAAAAAACAATAAGATTTTTTTTGAAAACTTTATATAGTTTCCAAAAAACATTAGCATTTTAAGAACACAATTATGAAAAATTGAAAAAAAAAATTGAGCAAAAGGAGTTTATTGTTTGGAAGAATTGAATTGATTAGGAACACTGTTACAGGAATTTTAAACCACTCGCTAAATAATGTAACTAGAGCAATATAATTTTGTACCTATTTAGAAAAGACATACAATTTAAATATGATTATAAGATTTTTTCAATGTTTTTGTTATTTTCAGGGATTTGTGTCCAAATGAAATTTTGGAGAAAAAGCACGATTTTATCGTACTTTAAAAATATCTTCTCTTTATCGATGGATTTATTTATTCGTAATCAACAAAAGATTTTGATGCTTGAAACCTAAGTTTATTAAATCGCCAATCTGAAGAATCCGGTCAAACGGTCTCACCGTTTGACCGGAGCTCAGAAGATCGGTTCAGATGGACTGCGTCATTTCGAATTCGGTCAATTGACCAGGACGACAATTTAGATGGAAACTCATTCTCCAAACTTCCATACCACGATTACGGGAGTGATTGGAGCCACGACATATTTAACATGCATCAGCCCCAATATACTACGGGTCCTTATTGGCATCAAGACTCGAACCTACAATTCCATGGAAACTACGGTGATCTCTGGGGGAAAAAATCAAGATATAGCTAAATGTAGTGAATGTATGAAAAAGTTTAATCTTGTTTTAGATCTACATAATTTTGTGAATAGGCGTTTTATATTTAAAAAGTTCTACGTTCCATAGTGAGAATTCATTATTTTTGTCTGGATACACACTAAATTAAGAAGACTTATCTTGATATATAATTCCCATTAATAACATAATAAAATACATTTTAAGCTTTTTGTTTCTGTAGCTACATTTAAATTAAAAATTATTAATAATAAAATATCGTTGTGTGAATTAACATCCTTTCCTCACACTGTCACTTAACTCAGGTTAGAATGTGTCAAATGTCAAGTTAAAATTGATACACACAAAATAGACATTTTGAGAAAAACAGGCAATCATACATATACAAAAATTGAACAACTCCCTGCTTTAGATAATCCACCGATGTCATGAATTAGAATCCGCAAAATTATTTAATCTCTCTCTCACGTGCCAGAAATACTCCATGAAAAGATTTTCAATTCTACAATGTTTATTTTAACTATTTTTTGCAGACTTCCGGAACAGAAATATTTATTATTTACAATCTGTGTGTACCCGAAATCTGTTACATTTTATCAATATGTGCTGCTTACATTACATCACAGTAATTGTGTGCAATAATATTCGAACTGGAGACTAATATGTAATATAATTATATATGCAATTAAATTACGCACCTCATATGTACTTCTATTTAATTGAATGTATACTAATTTTAATTAAACCGGAGACCTTTGAAATGTGATTGCACCCTTGGCACCAATTTTGTGTGTAATCGACGTTCCGTCAACTCTTTCGTTGCAGATATGCGTGAAGTGTGGGCGGATGTCAAAAATGCCATCTTCCAAATTTAGACGAGAGAGTAAATTAGCCAAGACTTTCTTACCTGGGGGTGAGCAGAAGGTTTCAAATTAAATATGCTTTTAATAAGCAACAGCGGGACGCACCGCTAAATGTTAAGAAGAAATTTTACATTCAGACTTTAGTTTTAATAATTTTAACCTCTTTTTTTTTGTAAACATTGAAGTACTGTAATTATTTCCCTATTGACCTGCCATGTAGCGGGGCTGATGCATGTTAAATATATCGAGGTCCCAAATCCTTCCGTTGACTTAGGGTGGAAGTTTGGAGAGGGAAGTGCCTGCTCAGGTCTTGTTCTCTTCGCTCGACCGAGGTTCAAAATTACGAGGTCCGTCACCAATAGCCTTTGTGTTACTTCTCAGTGTGACAGTAATAGGGACAAAAATAGAGAAACTTTTAGATTTTTTTAAATTTAAAATATTATATATTTCTACATTAGGTAGCTAAATTTGCAAGCAAGCACTCGTATAGTCTATAAATAGAATATCAATTTATCAGTCGAAAAAATCATGATATTAGAACATTACCTTTGTAAAATTAAAAACATTCAAAATATTCTTGAATTTTTTAAAAAGGGCATAAAATTATTTATTTTATTTTATAATTTTCGTAATTTAAATAAGTTTTTTTTAAAAAAATAATTAATATTAAAATTAGCTTTAATATAACAGTCGTAAAGTTTATTAAAATTAGCAAAATTATCCAATAATAAGAATTCGGGCAGGGGGAAAGGTCTCTTGTTACTTATGAGTTTCATTTTAATTTCCTTATCCTCTCTTTTTAGATAGTTGTTACCGCGATATCTAGAGGTCACGATCGCGAACTAGTGGCTGGCAGTTGTTTCCGTCGAGTCATGTGTTCGAGCTCCACTGAAGACTCACTATGCAAAGGGGTTGATGATGCAACTTCTGGTCGCGGTCCAAAGTCTTCCCAATGGCGTAGTGTGGAAGTTTAGAGAGGGAGGTACCAGATCAGATGTCGTCCTCGTGTGTTGACTGAGGCACAAAATTACTTAGACTGTCTCCAATAGCCTTCGGGCTACTTCTAAGTGTGACGTCAATAAGCAATCAATCAATTCCAAGATAATGTGAAATCATGGAACTTTAAAAGTGTTCTAAAGTTTGAAGGAAAGATGCCAATTCTTAAGCAGATCAGAGTGACGTAACACGCGATGTTTAAGGACAACAAAAGCCAAAATTGGAGAGCTCGTAGAGCCAAATAGGACAGTGTTATCAGCACATCAAATGGAACTTTAGACTGGATATTAATCCGAGGAAGCAGAAAATTTCTTGTGATTTGTGTACTAATTCATGTTTTTTCTCTTTTACTTTTATTTTTATAACATATTTTAATTGCAGCTGCTGTAAGGATACGAGCAGGTAAGAATACCTGGGTATGGGAAAGGGATTTTGCTGAATTCAACACACTCTCTAGAGGGCGCTATACCTGTGGAGACAGTGATGGCACAAAACAGCGGATGGACGCTACTAGGATAGCGTGGTAGACGGGGAAGTGAAGTACCGGACGCACGAGATGCGGCTTGGGAAGCCACAAGGAATTGAAAAGGCTTTATCGGAAATATTGATAGGAGGCATCAAGAGCTGATGAATTATAGGAAAGAAATTGTAAGCAAAAGGGAGTTGTAAATATATTGTAGAACTATTAAGAGTTTTTGTCATTGGTCCAATTATATATATATATATATATATATATATGTCGATTGCGACTATGTCGAAAAATAGTGCAAGTTTTATAGCTCATGGTGACAATGTTTATTTATTTCATTCAATAAATTTTACTTGAGAAAAAAAAAAGAACAAACTCACTTTCGAAACATCCTTAGCGTTTTTAATATATATATATATATTTTTTATGTACACGTAAGACTGAGAGCAGTCTCCCCTAGTCCCCCATCCACAGGATATCAATCGGTAGATAATCGTTTCAGACAAAAACCCATTGGAAAATGTGGAAAAGTCTTTATCGGCAGAGTGTTGATAGAAAGAGGAAAATAACACAAGAAGAGGCAGACACCAGCCGACGAAGCAAGAACGTCAAGATGCGATCCGTTCAAGACGTGTTGAATGCAGCGTAATTTTTAGATAAGACATGGATAATATTCACTTATTGTACATACTGATTTATAAATCTGAATAATCCTTGTTGTTATATCTAATAAATTATTAAAAATTGTCATTATTTAAAAACTGTAAATAGCTCTCATATTAAATAATAATTTGCATGTCGAATATATCTTATTGTTTTATTTTTAGTTTAATGAAGGGGAAAAAATAAACATTCTCAAAGACTTTCTAGATAATCATAACAAAATAGATAACCATTGTTTATATGTTATTAAAGATATTGCTAACCATCTAATATATATATAAATAAAATAAAATATTATAAAAAAAGAAAAAAATTGTGTGGAATTCTGTACTTTAAGTTTTATGAATGATTCTTTGGACATGATTAACTTTAATGATGTTTTTGATAAACTTAAGGTTATTTTTTTCCAATTTAAAATATTACAGTTAAAGCAGCTCTTAAATATAACCAAAAAATGGGTGGATATGTATCTAATTATTAAAAATTTTTAAATATGAAAAATAGGATAAAATGTAATTGTATAGAGCAATGAAGATTTTACTAATGAGCATGATTTACGATTAGTAAAAGATGAATATTGAAAGATATTACTTGAATATGGATACAGGTTTTCGGGATATATGATCTCAAAATAGTAACTATTTCATTAAGAGAAGAATTTTTTATGAGGTCAATAATTTTTTTGATCAGATTGCTTTTAATGTAGTTTCCCAATTAAAGCGTTTAGTATGAGTTAAAATACTATATTTAAATGAAACAAATTTTAAAGCTAAAGATGTTATTAAAATACAAGATATTAAAAAAACAAATTATAGATTTACAAAATGAGTGTATTCTTTAATATGTTGTTAAAGCACGAAATAATCATATCCAATAGTACGTAAATATTATATTTAATTATTAATAAATATATGGAAGAGAATAATGATTATTTAGGAAATAATTTTAGTGACGTGGAAATTAATAATAAAGTTATAGTTCTGTATAAAAAATAGGTTTACAAATTAGTAAAATTAAATTTCCTGAGATCTTTATTACTCCGAAATTTCATAAAACTCCTTATTGAATTTAGAACAGTCACCAATAGCTACAATGCTTATATTATATATGTGAAAGCTAGTAAATTATTCCAAAAAGTATATGATTAGATACTATTAATAAATTTAACACGAGGAAAGCTGCTATAATTAAAAACAGTTTAAACATTATTAGCAGATAAAAGACAAAGATTTATTTGGTATTCATAGTTGTTAATTTGAAGACCTCTTTAATTCGATATATACAGATGATCCAGTTAAGGTATTGTAAATTACCTAAAGGATTATAGTATTAATAAATTGCTAATGAAAAATTTAAACCTTTACTTGAGAAAATTACTTGGAGAAAATTACACTAATTGTAATGATAAAAAATTTAAGCAAATTAGGGGTATTCTACAAGGTGGTACTGTAAGTAATAATCTGAAGAATATCTCCTTACATTTTCATGAGTATAATTTGAAAATATATAGATGATCTACTTGTTTCGTATTACAATACATCTTCTGAAGATAAATTTAACTTATCTTATTACATATAAGGCATTATTATACGTTCCTTTATAAGCGTAATTCATACATTCATTCCATTTAATACTAAATATACATATTTAACAGACTTTCTATGCAGCCACGGTAGCCCAGAGATTATGATCACGGAATCGTGGCCGGTGGTTTTTGTCGAGTCGTGGGTTTGATCCCTGATGCCGTTATAAGCCCACCGTATTGTGAAGCTGAGGCATGTTAAATACGTAATGGCTCAAAGTCTCCTTGATAGCATAGTGTGGAAGTTCGGAGGGGGTGGTGCCATCTCAAGTATTGTTCTCGTTGAAAACTAGGTCCATCGCCTATAGTCCTCGTGTAGCCTTTCAGTGTAACGTTAATAAGCAATCACATCACGGGCCACGGTAGCCTAGTGGTCAAGGTCGTGGACTCGCAGCTGGCGGTTTTCGTTCAGTCGTGGGTTCGATCCTTGGCCGCCAAAAACTCGCCGTGTAGCCGGGGCTGATGCACGTTAAATCTGTTAAGGGCCCAAAGTCCTCCCGTTGGCGTGGTGTGGATGTTAGGAGACGGGGTGCCAGCTCAGGTGTCGTCCTCGTCACTTGGCCGTGGTTCAAAATTACGAGGTCCGTCGCCAATAGCCCTCGTGTTGCTTCTATTGCGACGTTAATAAAAACTAAAAACTAAAACAATCACATCACAGAATATTTGCTATTGCAAATAAAAACATATTTCGATTTCGATTTTTTAACTGAATTTTGAGCATTCGAAAGACGTACACAGTTGTACAGTATAAGTTTCAGAATTTGCGTCTTATTATTATTACTTTTAATGCGTCTAATTTTTAACAATCAATCGAATAAATTTTATTTTGTGTATCTATGCCTCGTGGAAAAGCTCCATAAGGAACGCAGAGTCTATTTTTTAAGTTTTTTTTCTCTGTTTAACATCAATTTTTTAAGAGCGTTTAGTGATTGTATAGCAATAATACGTAGCGAATATATTGAGTGTGATTGGATTTTAGAAGCAAACTCGTATGTAATGCATTGTGTGTTCGTGTAGAGGAGCACCTAAAATAAAACCTTCTTTACTTTTGCGAGGAGTGGATATAAAGCTCTGGTGGAAACTTTTCTACGTTTGGGATTTTAAATATGAAGAATTTGATTTCGTTCTATAAAACAATACAAAGCACGTGGTCAAGACTACGGCATAGTAGTAGCCGAGCTGTCTTCACAGCGAACTTGATGTTTTAATCGAATCGCATATGCGAGTCTCGATTCTACTAAATACTGTTGAGCGGCGTATGCGCATTAAATTAATTGGACTGAAAATTATTAAGTCGGTGATGAAAAAGAAGTCGGGACATGAAGGAAGTCAAAATATGATCATTAGAATAAATATCATGATTTCTAATGAATAAATCACCACTCTTGATTTCAAAGTTAAAATTAGGCTCTATCTTCCAATATTGTATTTTTAAATCTTATTTATTTTTCATCAGTTTTTAGGGTTTGTGGTATCAATGCTTCCAATTAGCCAGCTTAAGCATCCCGAATTGATGGAAGATTTCAAACACTTTTACTCCTTCTATTCTGGGGAAAAACAAATCTCAATATTTTTGTTTCAAAAGCAAGAAAGTAATAAATTTTATTATTTTTTTTTGTTGGTAACCAAACCTTTCGTAGACATTATTTAAATTTTTCTAGACTATTTTTTAAAAAAATCATAACAATTAATTTCGTAACAAAATTGATTTAACCGGTTACTGAAGTCGTGCTGTCTCACAGACCACTCAACATGTTCCTCTCATCATGCTTAATCCAATAAAACGGATTCTTCCTTTTTTTTCCGTTTTGTGACGTTGAATATCATCCTCTCTCTTCACAATGTTTTGGTACGTGTCTGCTGTTTAAATTCCATCGCATTCTTCAAGAGCGGTCTCGGAGACCGAAATCTGGTCTGTGAACCTCCACTTCATTGTTACAATTTTCGGCAGTAGTTTATATGGGTCTGAAGTTAGGTCCAAGGAGATGAATTCATCCATCTGATTCGCGTTATCGGAAGAGTTGCAAAAGTTTCTAGATGAAGTTGAAATTGATTTTAGTGGAGAAGAGACTAGGAAGAAGATTTTTTTTTTTTTTTTGTGAAAATCTCCACTTAACAAACTCGGAAATTTCTTCAGGTGACAAAGATATATCTGATCCAGAAATAGCAAGTAATTCCGTGAAATACTACTAAGAAAAAAAATTGATGTAGATGGTCCTCTCTGAACGTAATTGAAATGTTAGAATTCCAGCTAACAACATAGCAATATTTCTTGGACTAAGACCTTACGGTAAAATCGATGATTTCAATCCAAAAAATGTGCAGGGTCTACTTTTTTACTGATGAACCTTTATGCATAATTTTGAAATGGACAAATTTAAGGATTGAAAAAAAGAAAAAAAATATCTGTGATCCGATCAAAGGTGAAATTGCGACACTAGCACTGATGAACTGAATAAAAGAAACAGAGCCTCAGAAGAAAAAAAAAATTAAATGAAGGAAAACCTGTTGTTAGTGCCCCTCCCATACCAGAAAAGAAAGACAGCATCTTTATGTTTATCTTGTAAAAATCCTGTTTGTTTGGAATGCATGCAAAAATTATCCAATGAATACGTTAAGGAAGACTAGGACTAAATTGTTTGCGTCTATGAAATACTAATACTTCAAGTATTGTCAAAAATTTTCTACAAAATATTATATTAAATGATCTCCTATTGCAATTTGCTTTGCAAATTTAATAAATAAAAACTAATAATAAATTCATACTAGATTGGTTTTTATCATAAATTTTATAAAATTTACTGCAACATATAATTTTGATTGAAAAATCTAAGGCTCTGGCAAAAGTTTCTCGGAAAAGTTTTATTTCACTCTAAAATGTAAAAACGTACATTATTTTTTCTGAGAGTTCAAAGTTCGAAGAATATTTAAATGAAATAATTGAATCATATTTTAACTAAACGATTTTTAAAAAAGTATAACGAAGCGTGGTCTCTGAGACCGTACGTCCCCAATTATGTCTTACATTTCACCTCCCCTGTTATAGCCCTCCTGTTTACTATAATTGCGACGAAATACTCCCAAGAATCCTGCAGAATTCTCAGGGTTTGAGTCACTGCGATAAAGTAAACTTTTCTCCTCCATCTAGTAAGCAGTGGTAAAAACAAGATGAGGATCAATCATCATCTTGTCAGAGTCTCGAACCAACAACTTGGTTCGAAACATACAGTGGAATGTGTTTTCCATTCCTATCAAATGTCAAAAACTTGTGTTTGAAAGGAGGAGTGGAAGACGAAAAATCCTTCGCATTCGGAGAAACAAGAAATAAAAATCACAAACTCAAAAGTTATGTAATATTTCTAAGTTTCTTTAGCACTTAAAATTTAGGTTTCAAAATGCCTTCTTTTATTTACAATGTTTACTTTTCATGGTCTGCATCTGTTCGCATACATTTCTTATGAGAGTTGCTTAAAATACAATTCTTAAACTCAATAAAAGAGCAATTTTTTATGGAATAGATACACTATAATGTTCTCATGCATTAACTTTCAACAAAGATTAAATTCATTGGCCCAAAATATTATACTTATTACAGCAACTAAAGCAAAAATTAAAATTATTAAAAAAATCCATTAGTTATTCGTTTCACAAACGATATTTTTTTTTAAAAAAAATTCAATCTCTAAATGGAATTAAAATCCTACTGATAAGTGAATCTGTCTAAATTTCAAACATTTAAACTATTTCAAATGTCTACAAGTGTAAATAAACAAACATAACTATATATATATATATGTGTGTGTGTGTGTGTGTGTGTGTGTGTGTGTGTGTGTGTGTGTGTGTGTGTGTGTGTGTGTGTGTGTGTGTGTGTAATCACGTGGTCTCCAAATATGCTAAGTTCAGCAATTCCCGCTCTCTGACCAGATAAGAATATTTCTTATCCGCCAATTAGTCCCCTTGTAAAAAACCTAAAGATCTCTTCATCAAAAACCATGTGATCTGTATAATTCTTATAATCCTCAATAAATCTGTTTAATCCTACTTTATAATTATATCATATAGGAAAAACAATTTTTGACTAATTTTTTATGCTTTTTAAAGTATTTTTATATTTTGAAATAAAACATTAATGAGTATTAAACGTATGTTTTATTTCTAATTCTTTTTGGTTTCTGTTAAGAAATTTTCTCTATTTTTTTCTTTCATTTTTTTTTCCTGTTTGTAATATCAATACACGTAGAGTGTTATTCTTGAAAAATTTAAATTTTCTAGAATTTTTATTTTGTTAATTGAAGATTTTTATTTTGGTGTGTGTTTTTAATTCTACTTTTTTGGTTTTTAGCATCCAAATTTTTTTTCAATTTTTTATTTTTTTGGTGTTGAAACAATTTTTTAATAATGTATTTGTTGAAGGGGATAATTAGATCAATAATTATAGAATAACCCAGCATAACAATTTAAAGCCTGCTACAGCATTCAATATATTATTTTCCATTTTTGTCTTTTTCAAAAAAAATTTTTGATTTTTTTAAATCTTTTTTTCAAATTTACAAAACAACATCATTATAATTTAGAAAATATCACATTCATATACAAATTAATCTCATCAATTATAATTTTACTACATTAATATCTAAGAAACTACATAATAAAAAAATTACTAAGAAACCAAAGTAAAATTAATATAACTTATATAAAAGTTATTATAATTAATTAAACTAAAATGAAAAATTTAAATACAAAAGCAAAAATATATTAAGTAACTACTCGTAAAACTTATAAAATAAAGCCCATTGAAATAAAAGCAAAAATTAGAATAATGGAAATAATGCAATAACACTGTTCCATACTTATGGTACATATATTAATTTTACGAGGGTCTTTCGATAAGTCCTTAGAATTTCTGAGGATGGCCCTAGCACTTTTTACTAGTTTTAATTTTACATTTCGTTAATTTATTTTTGTTATAGTTTTGTGTTTTATAATTAGTTTATGTTCATGTATATTATTTTTTTGATATTTCTAACATTTTTTTAAATATTGACTTAAAAAAAAATCTGATTTTTTATAGTGCTTTTTCTACATGAAACTGTTGATAAATTGTACGATATCATTTATGGTTTTATTCATTTCGCCATTCGGATCCGCATCTGAATACCTTATTATTTTCAGCATTTCCTTCCTTTCATTCTGATTTCTCTGCCATTGTATAAGTAGAAAAATGAATTTATTTAAAATACAAAAAAAAAAAAAAAAAAAAAAAAAAACCTCGAAAATTCACCGATTTTGAGACGAAGCTCCCTGATTTCAGGGCAAAGTTCACCAAAATCCTTTTTTTAATAAGCGATTTTTGTTTCATGCTAAAAAAAAAAAAATTAAGTTTATAGTATTTTATCGGGTCTGCAGTATTATTTTATGTTAATCAATTTCTTTTCTTCAGCTCTTCCGCGTTAACGTTTTTCACTGTGAACGCGTTAAGTTTTGCTGTCAATTTTTTTCAACTTTATCTTCAGCATTTCTTGTAAATCATCTGGTCATTACATTAATCCACTAGGGATCCCGTTCCACGGGAACGCTTGAAAATGTCGAGCATGGTTATTACACAAGGGTTTTAGTGAGCATGCGCAGCATCTGCTTAGGCTCAGTCTGCGCAACCTTTAACTCTTTCACTGGGCTGTTTACGAGTCGTTTTTCAAGAACTGTTTTTCTTTGCCGAGGGAGGACAGAGAAGATTTCCATGCTGAGTGCGCACCGCGTCTATTTTTGAGTGCCCTCCTTTTCTCCTCTCCCTCCCCTTCCAGGTCACTCATCAGGCGATATTTGTTGCCACTTTAAATCAACCCCAGAGGAAAAAGATTGTTATTATTCTTGGTGATTTCTCGAACCCAGTCAAATTAACCCTTCGGTGATTCCGACTGTTTTTATGAGAATTCTAAAATGTGAATTTTTTTTTGTTTTTTTTTTGAGTATAATTTTGGAACGCGTTTTCGTTTCCGAATGTGAATCAGCCTAGAATGAGGATTTGCCAAAATGTGTTATTTTTTCTTTCGGCAGAGGGGAGGATGAAAAAGGGTTGAGAGTTTTCGTCATAGTGAGGTTCAGAGGGCCGACAAAGCTGTTTAAATACTTCTTAAAGAAACACCTGAAATATTTGATGCATTTTCAGAATTCCAGGGGTGTCGAGATTCAAAAAAGATCGCTTCATTCTCGAAATAAAAAGTGTTTAAAAATATTTTTTTTGACACAGTAAAAAACTGATGGTTTGTGTGTGAATTTTGCATTCCCTCCGCCCTTTATTCCAATCGAAAGTGCACTTGAATGAAATTGCCCCAACTCATTCAAAACCATGAATATTAAAAATAAATTTGAATAAAATCAATTCGATAAAAAATGCGATAAGTTACAGCATCGTGTATTATTAAAAACAATAACAAAATCCACATTAAAATAGGCATTAGGGGGTCACGAAACATATGCTTGTAACAAAATTTGTTCGGTTTCGTATATGAATAAATTAGAAAGTGAAAACCTTTAGTTTAATACAAATCAACAGTATTGAATTATAAACTTCATTTAAAACCAATGCAGAAACATTCATTAAATTACGTATATTCTTTTTACTTACATTTTATTACCAATCTTTAGAACAATATTTAAATAAACTTAAATAAAATGAACAATGTTTATATTAATTGATTGATTGGTTGGTTACATGGGATACAGAGCAACAAACGCTGTTATCTCTTTTCCATTCAGCCAAATTAATCATCACGCTATCTAACTGCTTCTCGTTTTGTCGCTTGTTTTATTGTTGTCAAGGCAAGCTGCGCCAAACACTCTGGTTGACTCACGAAAAAGACATAATCTAGACTAAACTCTGCAAATTTGAGAAAGAAAGAAAATAAGAGGGGGAATGGCAAGGAGGGGAAATAATGAATGGTCGCCAGGGCATCCCGGAGGCATGTGTCATCCGTGTTTATTAAAACATCACTTGGATACCTCGGGATTGTAAATCTCAGGCTTACTTAAAGAAATATAACTCCCCGGGAAAGAATGGGATGAGGTGCCCTAGATCACATAATGCTTGTGTTAACCTAATATAAGACACCAGTAAGTATTTTCAATGAAACTATGGTGCTCTTCATGTCAATCATTTGATCCAGTTTTCTCGCTTGCTGAAATAATATATTAGTTTGGTTGGTGAAATGTCCTCCTCGTCACATCCCATATTAACTCCTTCGTGTTCTGTAAAAGAATGATTTCAAGGAAGAAAGTGTTTCTCAAAGGTTAGCATTGCATCTTAAGCGAAAAGTATCAAGCACCTAAGCAATAAGCAAAACATTTTCGTGATCCAAATCCAAAGGTGAAAATCCCGCATCTTGGAACTCGTTAAAAATGGACTAATAATTCATTGGTGGGTATATCGGGTGATCCCCTCCACAAGCTGAAAGCGTCAAAAAGTTATTTCCTATTTGAGACACAGAGTCAAGTTGAGGATATCAAGATCTTAGCTATTTGACTGCCTCGCTCCAAAACTTCTGATTAATCATATCTTTGACGCCCTAAGTTTTAAGCGTTGGGGAAAACGATGTTCAAAGTAAAATGTTTAACACTGCAAAAAAAAAAAAGCGTTTTACAATGCTGATTGCCTTATTTAGCATTAATAGTTTTCAAAAATGCTAGAATGTAAAAAGAAAATAAGCTGCAAGATTTTTAAAATTGATTCATAGTAATTTGTTCACAGGAACTAACGTATTGAGAAAAAAAGTAATGAAAATAAAATGAAACATAGTATAAAAACCCTGGGACGCATTATAGACACATTTGTCTCTTTAGAGGGAAGATAAAATCACGTTATGTTCAGGATTTCAGTTTGTATTAAAAGATAATTTTATTTACATTAATAATCTTTATTTGACCCAACGTCTAAATCACAGATAATATGCATGTAAAATTTATTTACATGATACACTTAATTATAATTTAATCGTAATTAATTATTTACGTTATGCTAAAAATCAATTATAGTTTCGCTTTACTGGTTTTATTACAGAAAAGTTTATATGAATTTTATTTTTTGTTACTTAATTTTCATATTTTATTACTATTGGCTTGCCCACCAGCCTTTTTGACGTCCCATAAGGAGGAAAATGATTGGAGAAAGCTTGCTGTAGACGGGGGCGAATCCGCTTCTGTCATTTGACTAGTGATAAACCTCTGTGGGGCTTCCCCGAAGACTCATTGATATTATGTTAGTACTGCAGATTAGAGATGTCTTAGGATTTCCTGTGGATCCTCACCCTGATGTTGCAGTAATGTATCTTGAATCATCTCTAGATTAGGTGCCGAGCCTCTCAGTTGACTGTTTCCCTCGTTTGACTATGAATGGAGGTTGAAAAGCACTAGGATGAATACCTTCCTGGTGAAGGCCTTAATTTGTCAACTGTAAATTATACTTTTAATATTGACGTAATTAGTAAATACACGCATTTTTAATACTCTTCTTACTCGATGAGGCATTTGCTTCTTAGTCTCCTTTCTCTGTTCAAAAGGTACATCAAGGCATTGGAGGAAATGCCAAAAAAACTTTGATCTAGAGACTTTCGAATAGAAACTCCCTCTGCTTTACAAAGGAAATACCTTTCTCTTCTCTAAAACGTTTTTAGATCTCTTCCTGCAATTGCCGTTCTTCATTATTCTCTGAATACACGTTACTTCTAAACCCGACCTCCTTTGCGCAACTGAGTCAGAGATGCCCGAAGGTTTACCGGACCATGGTGTCCCGTATGTCAGTAGAAAAAGATCTGAAAGCCATCCAATAAATATTAAATCTTATTAATTAGCATCCCGCAGTTACCACATCACATAATTATTGGCTACTTGCATTGTTGTTCTGGTTCTAAATCCTGTTCGTCGTTTCAAGTGCCTGAGATTTGGACATTCAGTGGTGAACAAATCTGTTCAAAAGGGGCTTCCATTGGTCATTCCAAAGCGGAATACACACCAGAACATAAATGAGTAAATTGTTCTCGCTTACATCCGCTTGATTGCAAAGCTTATCGTCAGCGATCACTTCAAAAGAAATTGAAGCGAAACGAAACATACCTCGAAGGTTAAAAATTGGTCCCCTTGCTCCAGACTACGTTTTTATACCCTCAGATCACAAAATTACCCCCAACCTCCACTAATTCCTGAACAGAGCAAAATATAATAAAAGTAATTTGTCTTTTAATAGCTGTGTCATCTCCATCCAATCTGATGCTAAGTTTATCTTCCTCAACGACATCAACATTGTCCTCATCTGCATCTTTTATTTCCTTTGTCTACAAAAGTATCCATCCTAACTACATCTGAATCGAAATCTTTTTCTTATTCAGTGGTTTACCTATCTCTGATTCATCGACTAAACCATGGACTTTGAAAAATAGCGCAAATAAGAAGAAAAAAAATAAAACTCACAAAAATACCTCTTACTCCCCACTGGGAAATAAAACCAAGAATGAAATAAAAATAAATTTTTTAATCTTTTAAATGTATTCAAACACTAGACCTTTACGAAAATAATGGTGTAATATCGACGATTTCTTAATGATGAACGAAATTGATTGCAGTCACCTTTTATTGCCCACTAAGAATCGCAATTGGAAATAATCCTTACTTGTATATATATTGCGCTTTTCTTTTATATTATTTACATGGTCTTACCTATTTTCTTCAACCCGGTGTGTGTGTGCATCACCGTTTTTAATCCTATTTAGTATATACTTTTGATTTTTTGCATATTTTTTTTATCCCTTGTAGTGTGATTTTAAAATTTTTTAACTTTTAACAATGTAATGGTCAATACAGATTCCTATGGGGGGTTTTGTACATTGTTTGTGCAGCATAGCCAAATCTGTCTTTTATTGAAGTTTCACTGATGCTGTCTCCTTCGATATTCTCTGTTGAAATATCACCGTGGTCATGAACGCAAACTTTGTGATAGTCGATGATTAAGACGAGTCACTGGTTCAATTCTTGGTCCATGCTTATGCGGTGTAATAAAAACCCGCTTAGTTGAAATGACTTTAAAATTCCTCACAGGGTGTGATGCAGAAGTAAGAAGAAAGAGAAAATAACTCAAGGTTTTACCTCGTCCTTTGACAGTAGACCGAAATTATGAATTCAACGCCAATGTACTTCATGTGGCTGTTTCTAGAGCTACGTTACATCAAACGAAACATATTTCACACTCAAGTTCCTCATCATTAAACAACTATCCATGTTCTTGAAGTCCATGTAATTGCTGTGAGTGATTTGAAAGTCAGAGAATTGGATTTCAAAACTATATGGAGTTCAGAAGCTGTTTTCCACAAACTTTAACTAGCAGAAACAGAAGTGGAAAGAAGGGAAACTTCAAACACAGCCACCCCTCTTCACTCATGAGTTTTGGAATTAGACGGGGCGAGGAGCATGCGTTTTTTGAAAGAAGAGACGAAAGGAACGATGTTTTCATGTCATCAGTCTCATCCAATGAAAAATTACAAACAGAAAGTGACATTAATATTAAGCGAATCCAATTGCGTCTTTTCCTCTCCCTAAAATCCTCGTGAAAAATGTCTTTTTTGTTGGAGATCATCTTCTCGAATCAAGTTTTCTCGGATGGAATGAACATCCATTGATGTCTTCAAATCCAAGAAACACGTATATCTTCATCTATCTCTGGAGTTCTCTAGATCTATTTCTAGATTGAATGGCAATAACCATGCGAATCGATGAAAAGCAATCAATGCAAACATTTCACTTTGAATATATAAAGATAACACCTGCTCATACGATGTAACTCACCCTTCAAAAGATTGCTTTAAATCCATGTAATACTAACAAAAATTATAGCTTGTAATGAAAAAAATAATAAATTATGAAATCTGGGATAATGTCATTAAGGATTCACTTACAGTTAATGAGAAACGAATTTCCTTAAAATTGAGTTTTTTTTAAAGTAGATATATAAGATAAGAAATTCTTTTTCGCATATATTTCATCACTTTATTTAGAAATGTTTATGTATCCAAAACTCCACGTTATATTATTTTTCTTTTAACAAATTTTTTACAACTAAAAAAAATAATTTTGAAAGTATACCCAACTCTTTTTTAACAAAGTAATTAAGTTCCTTAGAAAACTGTGTAAAAAAATTCGTGTAAGAAATGTATGCGACATATGGTAAATTTGGGGATATCTTACACAAATTTAATAAATCGTATAAGATGAAAAATTTTCAAATATTTTTCATAAAAAGACCGTGCAAAAAAGTAATAATGAAATCCATATTACATATTTATAAAACAAAAGTAATTCATTTTTACTACAGAACAAATTAAAATTAGTGTACAGTGAAAACTCAATCTATAGGTACATACAGCATATAAAAAAATCAAACTGAAATTAAGAATGAAACTACTAACTAACAACTCTTCATCGCTATTGGATAACAAGCGTGCACGTTTATTGCGAGCTGGATCAAAAATGCTGTCATCGGTAGATGTGTCAGATATGTCGAGCACAACTGTCGGCTTTGATTCAAATGAAGAATTTCATTCGTTATTAAAGACCTCTGTTGTTTTTGTTGTTGTTGTTACAAAGTCTGTTATTAGCGGTTTCCCCCCCCCTCAAGTTGCTTAGATAATTTTTGATATCCTGCTACACAAAACTCGATTACGTTGAAATTTCAATGCGCACTCAACGTCAGGATCATGAGAAAGAAAATGTTGTTCCATACTTGTAACAAATTACAAGACCTTGGGAATTAAATCAGTTGTTAATAGCTGAATTTCACCTTCAACTTCGTCATTATCGACTTTTTTATTATTATAAACTGTCATAAATTCAGTCAAATCGTCCTCATTCAAAGGGCTTTCTAGCATCAATTCTTCAATGTCAGCTGTTTGCACGTTGTTAAAACCTTCGCCACCAATAGCATTTCATGATTATAATTTCAGAGCACACAGCTGATTTTTGTACTACGAAACTTCCACTTTTAACGCATGTTGGCAAAAAAAATTTTTCCAACAAACATTTAAAGCTGAAGAACAAAATTCTGTGTTCAAGTTGAAGTACAACGAAGTGAAGAAAAAAAAAGTGATTATAAAATTCGGGTGTTCCCCATAACTCAAGAATACAAAGTAAACAAGAATTGAAGCAGAAGAAGTAACTGACACATGCGTGGACATAAACATAAAACGACGTCTTCTTATCTCACTGACAAAATTTGAATTAAAAAAATATTTTTGAGATTCGTTCTAGAACAAAAAATTCGTGTAATAAAGTATTTTGGTGAATCGTGTTATTTCAAAATCGTGTGAAATAAGGGTTGGTGTATTTGGATTAAAATGTAATATAGGGCACACTCTATATTTAGCGTTTTTTGTTCGACAATGATTTCATTTTGGCAACCTATTTTGTGATCTTTATGGTCGTATTTCAATAACTCTTAGCATAATTCAGGGATATATTTTACAGGTAGCCAACCTGAGAATTCCGTATCTCATTATAACCAATATTGATGCTTTTCTGTTATAACTGACAACTTGGTACCTTTGCTGTCTTGGCGAATTTTCTGGGAGCGATGCATCATTAATTTAACATCAGTTGAATTAAGTCAGGTAGTTTCGAAGTTATAAATTTATCAAGCATTTCAAAAATTTTTATTATATGTTATTCTTAAGACACTAACGTCTATTATAATGGAAGCGCTTTTACAATAAATGGGGAAGAGAGAGAGACTTCTAGATGGGCGAAAAAGAAGAAATTCGATCTCAACTCCATTCTCATCTCCTCTGAAAACAAAAGGGCTATGCCCAATAATTTACATTTACGGACTTTGACAGGCATCATGGTGGTCAGAATACATTTCAAAGGGGATGGAACTCCACTATTTTTGTTCTTTTTCAACAAAAATAGAATAAGAAGTTTAATGCTTAAAGGAAGTAGTAGTTACATAAAAGCATTATAGCAGTAAGGAAACAAGCCAAACTGCGTCCATTCAGTGTTGAAAATGCATGGAATAGTTATAACGGAAAAGTATCCCAATATTTGCATACAAATACATGTGCATTGTAAGCACGAATGAAAATATTTTGCTGTTCTTCCAAAAATAGTTATTTTATCATCTATTTTGCTTTAGTGGTGATTTAAATTGAAAATATAAAAATAATGCATTATATGTGGAACGTACATGTTATGTATTTTCTTTTTGCCGAGAAGATGTTTGGAGGAACAAGCTCTATGAACATAGATAATGCTAGTGAAAATTAAGTCTTGCAATCATAGGAGCTTTTCCGTTTATTGTTTTCTTCTGTCGACCATTTGTGGTGTGCATGTTAGGAGAGGGGGTGCCAGCTCAGGTGTCGTCCTCGTCACTTGACCATGGTTCAAAATTACGAGGTCCGTCGCCAATAGCCCTCGTGTTCCTTCTAGTGTGACGTTAATAAAAACTAAACTAAGCTAAACTAAACTAAAACTAAATCTGTCAGCCATTAAGAATTTTGAAGAACCTAATGCTAATCTTAGAATTTTTTTCCTCCTCAAATTTAGATTTATTGCCTTTATCTGAATGTAATACAATGCTTCGGAAAGTTTCTATTTTTATTGCCTTTTCCCTCTTATTTTTGGAAACATTTTTCAAGTTCTGCATACCCACAAATGAATCATTAAAATATTTTCAAAACAGGTGAAAAAACATGGTTTTGCTGAAGCTTCATTATTTTTTGCTCTTTCCTATGAATTTTATTGAATTTAAATAAATAAAGCAGTCTAGATTTGTGCTATTGGGAGCTCATCTTCTATGGATAAGTATGGGCATTACTTATCACGCATCCGAGTGATCTCAATGAGCTTTTTTCTCCTCTCCCCCTCTCCGCTTTCTTTAATTGTCATTTGTTCTTTGGGTGGAAATTTGTATTTATGGCTTCTTTTGTGTAGCTTATATATATATATGCAATGTTTCCCTTAACAAAACTTTATTTTGCTTTTATCTGTCTGTGCTAACCTTTGTTCAAAAAGTAAGAAAAGAAAATATTTCAAAATTAATAGAAATGATGTCCAATCCAGCAGATTAACAGGTCGATGCCGTATGAATACTGAACTCTTGCATGCCTTTCGTTTAGTGGTAGAGAGAAAAACTTTTTGGTCTTGGGGAAAAGAGCCTAGCCGAAAAAGGATTTGCGGTAGAGGAGTTGCATACGCCTTCGGTATGGCTTCAGTTGACGTTGTACCTAAAACGTCCCAGAAGTTGAGGGTCTTGGTTTCGGATGGCTAGACGGTGGGGACTCTCACCCATTTCGAGAAATCCTCCTTGGTTTCGGCCTTGGACCTGTGCTCTGGACATGACACGTTGTGGGAGGACTGTCCGTTGTCTAGCTTATGTGAATTTACCGGTGGTTAGCCAGGGGCAAGTCAAAAAAGGGTATCACGACAGGACCCGATGGGAGCCCCTATCGAACTGGAAGGAAAGTGTGTTTGAATAACCAATATAGAGACAAATTTAATGAATTCAGATTAGCTTCCTGCGATTAACATTTCCACTTCTAATTCTTGGGCTGGCCATTTTTCCCACGTGGAGCAGCGAATGCAGATCAAATTAATGCATCGCTATCTAACAAGGTGCAAACTTATGAACTATCCAACAATGTTAATATTTGTAGATTTTTTATTATGAAAATCAAAATAGAAGGATCTCTAAGGAAATTTTTTTTACAGTTTTTATCTACAAAACCTTACTAGGAATGGTGGGGGAAATCAGAACTGTTAAGAGACAAAATACTGGAAACATTTTGTTGAAATGTCCTCTGCTATAAACAAGATGAAACGATATTAAAGTTATAAAAAATACGGGCCCTTATTTAGTTACCGTCACATTCCATTATTATTTAAGCTTATTTCGCGCAGTTTCATCTTGGAATCAGAATTTCATTATGATAAGGAAAAGAATATTCAAGATATTTTAAGACATTTGAAATATCTTATGATATCAATAGGTCGCAATGGTCGGGTAATACTAACGAAACACCTTAATCCTCACTTTCAATAGATTGCCTAAATCAATCAAAATAGGTACCTGAATTGCCCCATTCGACCATATTGTCCGAACTGCAAAGGACACCAACCTGCCTATTCTTGTATATGCCCTTGATGAAAAAAGAAATTCATACAGTAAAAAAAATCAAAACATTTCGTTTTCTGAAGCTAGAAAAATTATGAGTGAAAACACCACACAGTTGACTTATCACATATGCAGCTGCACTAAAAAGCAATTCTTGTTATACACGTCTCTAATCTCCCAAAAATAAAAACAATAGATACTGGTACTCAAACAATAACAACAAAAACGGAAACTACCAGTTATGCTGTTTCACAAATTGTAACTCCCATATTTAAATCCGCTACAAGAAAAATGTAACCCTTAATAAAACTTGTTTCTCACCTTCCGAAGGCACAAACTCAAATTGTACCTAAACAAAACTCAAATCACAAATAAGTAAAATAATTCCATCAGTCATTCCCTCTCCAAAAAAGGCAGGTTCTCTTTTGGAAATAAACAACAATCGAATGCACCAAAAATAAATAATATATCAAAAAAGTTACGCATCACCAGGAACAATTAATTACCCATGAAGACTATTTCAAATTTATTAAAAAACGAAACAATAAAAATATTGATAATTAATCTGAACTTGGTACGATGCTCTCAAAGTTTATGTATTGGGCGAAGATTAAATGTTCACGATGATGATACTTCTTTATCATCTCCGAATTAAAGGGTTTAGTTTTCTTTTCTCTGCTT
The DNA here is from genome assembly GCA_019974015.1 of Nephila pilipes. Classification (NCBI taxonomy): domain Eukaryota; kingdom Metazoa; phylum Arthropoda; class Arachnida; order Araneae; family Nephilidae; genus Nephila; species Nephila pilipes. The sequence goes on along the minus strand of BMAW01100183.1, from coordinate 305,449 downwards.
ACTATGATCGCCTTGATTTTCTGGTATTATGAAGGATATAAAAATAAGATATCAGAATTAAAGAATATGATTAGCAAATACAATCCAGTTGCAACTGCCTTTCACAAAGCATATTTATCAGCTAAAGATGTTACGAGAGTACACCCAGTACAGCTTATTCAGAAAAGCGCAAGCAGCGAATGGGGGGGGGGATGTCATAGCTGACCTCCCATTTTTTTCCGGTCACCCAATTCCATTTACAAACTATACTTCAAGTTATTACTGTTAGAATTCATATTTGTGTTTTAATAATAATCTTTACATTATACCCGTGCTCAAACATGCAGATTAACATCACATATTAACAAATTCATTAACCAGTTCCCAATGCTTTTTATGTTGCTCGGAGATTTAAATGATTACAGTACTCTTTGAGGAAGCAAAAAAAAAAAAAAAAAAAACAATCCAAAAGGAACACAGATAGAAAAAAAAATTATGTCAGACAGTAACTTTTATCGCTTAAATAATAACCAACAAACTTACTTTCATCCACCCACTAAGACATTTCATTTAATAAACTGGCAATTTCAGAGACTTATGCAATTACAATTTTTCTAAGGGGTAACCTACTACTTTTTTATTCAAAGCTTCTTAGAACACAAATATCTTAAGGCTCAAGTTAACTCGACCTAATCGGATATTTTCTTAATAAATTGAACGCTGTACGCCATATTGCATTTCGAATTTGTCCCAAAGTCTACCGAACATCACCTATCAAAAGTTATAATAATTGTGAACCTTCCTTTGACTTAATTAGACCACTTTTGCCCCCTAATAAAAAAAGTTTATTTTTAGATTTAACTATTTCGTTCAAAAAAGCTTTCAATTGCTCCTGCTGATAAAGGATTACATATTTTAATTGAGGACTATGTGATCCCGAACTCCTCAGGGATGAAATATAACGAGGGTTTTTCGTCTTGGTATGACCATTGTTTTAATTTCAAAATGCCTCTTAAAATTTTTAGAAAATGAGACTGACTTTGATGACTTTGCAAAACAATACACTGATTACAAGCACATTTATCTCTACATCTCTAAGTCAACGAATCATGTTGGCACTTTATATTTATAACTGACAATTCACTTCGTTCTTTTCAACTTCCTCCTTCATGTTTGGTTTTTACTGATGAGATTTCCACCGTTATTAAGGATTTGGAAGACTTCTCAAGTAGAGACGATGAATATTTTACTTTATTCACGGATTCCATGAGTGTGTTACAAATTTTAAATTGTTTTTCTCGTTCAATTGATTACCGAAAAAAAATTCATAACCTTATATCTGAAAACATCCAACTGAAATTTTATATTGTTGCTGAATCTGCAATCGATAAAATCTCCCCCATCATTCCATACCGTGATATCATAAAATTCTTTAAATCAGTTATTCATAACGATTGGCAAGATCAATGGAATCTGGAAATAGATAATAACCTGAAAAACCATTGATTTCACAAAGAAATTCATTTTTATGCAGAAGACGAGACTTTACTTTAACACATCTACGACACACAAGATTGACTCATAAGCGTTTTATACTGGGGGAAAGTCCTACGAGAAATCAATGTGTTTGTTCCCTGACGGCACATTGACAGGATGATCTGCTTTTAACTCCGTTCGTTTTAAACATTTTAAATCACATGAACTTTGATTAATTGACTTGGTTGAGGAAATTCCCCTCCCAAATAATTAATTTCTTATATGAGATTGTTTTTACTCTATTTATATAATGTGATTGAAGTAGAAGTACGAGAGAAAAATAGGCATTTATCCATATTAGAGAGTCATGGATCTGAGTCCTGATATCACTAAAAAAAACCTACCGCGTAGCGGAGTTGATGCACATTAAACCTGTCGAAGTTCTAAGTCCTCCAATTGACGTGGCAAGGAAGTTTGGTGAGGAAGTTGCCAGTTCAAGTGTCGTCCTCGTCACCTGAACTAGGTACAGAATTATGAGGTCCTTCACCAATTGCTTTCCTGATGCTTCTAAGTGCGACGTAAATAAACAATCCATCATTCAAAACTATTCATAAGATTTTTAAAATATAATTTTAATCCGTATCATAAGCTTGACTTTCAAATTGTCTTATCTAGAAAAATGGTGATATCTTTCCCTTGAGTTTGACACAATACGTCCCATGAGGATTTCGTGCCATTAAATTTCGAACAATCATCTAACCAACCTAAATTTGAGGAAGGAAGAAGCTATAGGATTAACACTAGGCTTACGAATTCCAAATTATTGTTATACGGAAGCAGCCCTACGGCGCATTTTCGATATCAAATAGGCTCATTTGGTTTTCTTTCGTTCCGCTTTTTAGTCAATGCTGAATATTATTTTTTACAACTTCCTTTAGCAATAGTTTTACATGAATATCTCCCAAATTCCTTAAATTAGCATGGAATTGGAAAATTTATTCTAAATCATTGTGTTAGCTCAGTGTTTTATGAAAAATGTATCGTAAAAAAATACCGAAAACTCTAATATAGATTATATGCCTATTTCTCTCTCGTACTTTTACTTTACAATTCCATAGAGAAACAAAATTGAAACTTCGGAGTCTTATATCCATATCTCTTTTCAAATTTTAGTTACGGAAACAGTTACCATAAAACAGAAAATGTGATTTTATTCAAGCAAATATAATTCAATGTACTACTAATCGGTTTTGTTTTGTGAAGGTAATGATACTCGTATATCTACTTTGATATATATATATATATATATATATATATATTGACTGATTTCGAAAGGCTAAAGAGATTTTGAGCTGTGGAAAATTAAGAGAGACCCACGCCAAAAAAGTAGTGCCAAGAGGTAGGGTTTTAATAGAAAATACACTCACACAATCGATTTCATTTCATACATTAGAATCTAAATTGTGAACATGGATGCGTTAAGAAAATAAGTATTAGGTTTATTTTAATAGTAGTAATATATTCAATTTTTGTTGATAGTATTATAATGTAGCGTAATGCACATTTAAGGATTCTCTGTCCTTACTTTGGGGTGGCATGGAGTTGTCACTTAATCACGGCTCTAATTGACGAGATATGTTACCAATCGCTCTTATTTACTTATAAGAGCAATGCTTAATATTATCATCATATTTGACTTAACAGCCCAGGGTGAGCATTCTTTAGAAAATTCCTCCAAGATGGCCTTAAAATCGGATTCAACAGAATCAAGCCACCGTAGTTTTGGTCTTCCTCTTTCCCTACTAGCATAGAGCTTTACGACAAAAATCTTCTATACTGGATTTTTATCATCCCTTTTAACAATGTGAGAAGCCCTGTTCATTGATTTCAGTTTAATACATTTAATGATATCAGACTCATTAAAAGTTCTATAAATTTAGAAATAAAACGTCTTCGCCAAAGGTCATTTTCTTTGATACCACCAATAATACTTCTGAGAACCTTTCTCTCAAAAACTGCAGTTTTGTATTCCCTATTTTTAGTTAGAGACCACGTTTCCGAGCCATTAATTGGGACTGGCCAAAAGAGAGCTTTGTAAATAAGAAGCTTTGTTTTTCTGAAAAGAAAACGGAACTTCTGTTATGAGTGGAGTACAATGAAAGTTTTGCTGGTCAGTGAAATACGATTTTGGATTGCAGAAATAGTGTCATTTGTTGTGTTAATCAGAAATCCAAAGTAAATAAAACATGGTACAGTTTCAAATTTAAGAGGGCCAATTTTCAAATGATTGAGTGTATTTCTTGATGGTGTTTTCATTACAAGCATATACTTGATTTTAGACTCATTTGCAGTCCATCCCGTACGATTTGCAGCAATCTCTAAAGAAGAGAATGCTTCTCTAAGGTTGGAACACTCTTAGTAATAATATTAATATCATAAGCGTAAGCCAGAAGCTGAACTGATTTGTAAAAGTTGTTTACCCGAGTGTCGATATCTGGATCATGAATAACCTTTTCTTGCGCAATATTGAATAGAAGGCATGAAAGACAGTCAGCCCATCGAATACCATTATTATTGCTTAAGCCCTCTGAGAGGAAAGCCCTTAATTTAATAGCTGGCGTCCCTCAATGTACTCAAATATTTAATATCAGTCAATCCAAAAATTGTTACAAGTATTTTATTAATAATTTTTAATACTCCTCTAGACAAATTAATTAATTAGTTTAGAATACTATTTCCCCCTTAGATATATTCGCAAAAAATCTTTTTCAAACTCAAAAACCATGCGAAAACAAAAGGTACTTTGCAATCATCGCTTTAAACACGAGTAGTTATTAAGAGCGAAAATTTTTATCGTCCCTTAAAATTTGTTGTTTCCCATTCTGCAGCTCTTAAGTGAAGCTGAAAGCAAACGACTCTTCTCGAGAATATCTCACGAGACTGAAAAACGAGGCTCGGCGAAGGACGTTAGCCTTTGTTTACGCCCGTTCGTCAACAATTCGGAGAGAGAGACACTAAAAAAAGATCCATTCCCATAGACGAAAACCAGGAAAGCTGCCTGGCATCAACGGGTCGTGTGACGTCAGATGAGATTATTGGACTAAGAAGGTGCATGACGTCAGATACGCGCACGCGCTAAAGCAGAGATGATGGGCTGTGGTTACGGACCACTAGGACAGATGCCAAATTTTAGTTCTAAGGATCGCAAGCTTTGCTTTAGCCCGCAGAAAGTGAATTTTCTTTCCGCATCCAATGCTGATTTTTTTCCTGCTAAAAACGTAACTTTTGCAACAGTTTTCAGTTTCTTTTTCGAAATATTCTTTTCTATCGAATATCAGGATTTTATTTTTAAGGTTTTATCTGAAATGAACAAAGTTTGTGAGTAAAGTTATGTAAAGAATTCAAGGAAATCTTTTTGTACTAAGCTCATTCTATTAAAATGGCATGTGGTGATCCGATAACGCTCCAGTATCTCTCTATCAAAGAGTGTTTTTGTGAAATCAATTGCAATAACTTAACCGTCTGAGTTACCTAGAGAATAAGAGTCTTGATAAACTGACTCATTACACCTTCGAGCATTGGCTTCTTCATAGCAAACAAGGTTTGCATTTGAAAGCTGTCTCATACCCGAAAAGACCAAAATCAGTAATAATAGTTATATACCTTAAGAAATCGACCAAATAGGTAAATAATTTTCTACTTAAAATACATTGAGGTTTCCGCGTGAAATAAATTATTTCCGAGAAATATACTGATATATTAAATCTTCAAAAATCGGTTTCTTTTGAATCAACCGTTTCATTTCATAAGTGATTGCTCATAGCCTAAATATCACGAGAACTCATTTCTGAATCACTCAGCAACTTTTTTTGAAGCCATCTATTGACCATGAGTCACCAACAGAGTCGAGCGAGTACTCGGCAGATTTCGAGATCTCCCTCTAAATCTCGGAGCAGGTCTTCGGAAAAGATATTGGACAGCGATGGGTCAATGGACAAGCTGGACACTCCGAAATTCAGGATGGTCACCAAGAGTCCGAGTCCTGGAACTCGTCGGGCCTCGGCTGTACACTTCACTACCACTCAAGGCGGAGGTGGTGCAAGAGCTAGGTCCAGGTCTTTGCGAGCCAAACGACACTCTGCCCACATCCCCCACTCCTTCAGTGGGACTCATCTGGACACAAAAGTGTCCTCAAATCCCCGATCAAGCATCAGTCACTCCCTCTCTGTTCCTTCTGGAGATGAGGGAGACTTCCATCTGGTCCGGAATTTTAGTGTGACCTCGAAAGGCATCGTGAATCGGGGTGACTCCTTCAGATGCAAGTCCAGATCCGCTTCTCTGTGCTCGACCCCTACATCCCCTGTGTCCGAAAATGCATTTCCAGCTTTTTCTACCGACCCTTCTACTTCGGGTACCTCGACCCCTGCTAGTCCAACACCCCCAGCTGCCGAAGAGAAGGTTCTTCCCAAATATAAGGTATGGTTGATGGGGTGCAACGGGGTTGGCAAATCCTCCATCAGGAATCAGTTTATGACATCGGAGTACATCTGTCAGTACGACAACTGGAGAGGTGAGTGGCATTTATGTCGTCAAAGTGGTTTCTGGTTTAAATATTCAACAATAAGTGAAATAAATTTCTTGAAGGACCTTATTTTAAAACTCTGCCATTTTGTTTGTTATAAACATATTTCTTTGAGTAGCACTTAAATAACATTGAAATATTGTAAAATGCTTTGTTTATCTGTTGTTTTTAAATGATTTTTTGTTTGTTGGCTGGTTGAAAATAATATTTTACTTTTAAAGGTAAGCTATTGCAGATTTTTCAAATGCATTGTATTTGACTATGAATTATTATTGGTTATACTTATTTTCTTTCTTTTTTGTTTCTCGAATTGAAATATACATTACACACACCATATATATATATATATATATAAATTTCTTCAGCTTTAATTTTAAGATTCTTAGAAATATATAAGTTTCTGATTTTTGGTTTAAAAAAGTAACCCCTTGTCTTTATAGAAACTAAAATTTTAACTTATAATAATTCAAATTTAGTAATAAGAATAAATAAAATGTATAGTTATTTTTTCACTTTATGATCTACCTCCTTCCTTTCATAAGTTTAAATGATTCATCTGCAAAGCTGTGACGCATGCAGAAGTGAAAGAAACTGCTGTGACTCATATCTGAAAATAATCATTGAAAAAAGATATTTTGCTAGCAATATCATGCATTATTAAAAATTATCTGATTGAAGTAATAAAACAAATGAAACTTGTATTATAAAGATATAGGTTTCTTAAATAATTATAGAAAAGGTACTCTGTTTATACCAGTGGTCTATAATTCCATTTTTCTAGCATTTCTGTGATAAACAAGACGGTCCCCAATTTCTCTCAGAATAATATAAATTTAATTTGTCATTTTGCGTAAATGTTTAAAAGTGGGATTTCGATTAAATGTATTAATTTTGAAGACATTTCAGTACTTTTAAACATGGCAAAGAGTTACTTTTTATTAATTTCTTTACATTTTTCCATTTTTTTCCCTCCGCATTTGCAAATTGTTCTTCCAATTTAAGTGATTTAATATCGTATTGGGATATTTGTTTCTAGTTCTAAATTTCATAAATAAAGTAAATTCATAATTAAAATGTAATGTACAGTAAAAATATTATGTTATAATTTAAAGTACTGCATGTCAACAATTTTCGTGTGTATCTGACATATTGTTTTCATAGAGATGTACTTAGGTAGTCAAAATAAAGAACTAAAAACTATCGAAATAAATAAATAATAGTAATTCAATTTTATTGTTGAAAAAATATTTGTCATCGAAGGTATAAAAATGACATTGCTGAAAAAAAAGAGAAAAAAGATGATAACTAAAGAATAAATTCAATCCGAAATCTCCCTATAAACTCAAAAAAGTTGTGTTCGCTTCTCTTTGATACAAGCATGCTTATTGTTTTCACTGTAATTGAAGATTGAATACAATGAAAACACTTTTACAGATACAGCTGTTAAATTTTTTTCATTGCTGTTTAAATAGTATCCTTGTTAGCTAATGAGCAAAGAGGAGCAATTTGTAAATGTAAACTGTATTTCGAAATTAAATACGTTCTATAAATGAGTCAAAAATTGAAGGAAATATTAAGATGTGGTTATCGTGGCAATCCATCAAAAGTGCGGAAATCAAAGAGAGAAGTTGAAAGTAATTATTTTTGTAGTTTATTCGTGAGAACCGTGTAGGCCTATTCGCGATGAAATTTTATTCAAGTAAATTTAGCGAAAAATTTGATTTTACTGTACAAATAACTTATCGTCGGTTGAAATTTAGTGAAAAAGTTCACTTGAAACATATTCTATGCTTATTATATTTAATACAATGAATACACAAACTTGCATCCTTTTTGTTTTGGAAGAAATATAATTTATTGTGTGTATGTATTTTTTTTTTAATTTTTGTCACAAACATGTAAAAAGTTCTATGGTGTAGAGTTAAATGCTAAAAGAAAAACTGATGAAGCAAAGATGTGATAGGAAGAAACATGAAAATCCCATGCATCTATTTCAATATGTTCTCAAATATCTAGCCAAAATGTACATCCAGGTTTCTTATCATATGTAAAAAACGCATTTCTCTTATTTATTTTAAAAATATTGAAAAATTTGGCCTTTTGATTCAAATTTGACTTCTTTCTTTACGAGACTAGAGAAGAGCTCCCTCAAACATTTTGATAATTCTAATGTTTAAGGGAGCGTATAATCTATCGTAGTGTTGAGGAAATGTTATATCTGCCAGCGTGTACAGTATATTGTTTAACGTTACAACTATGAATATTTAATTTTGTTATTTTCAATGCAATATTCTGTATTTTTCGACCAAAAAATAAAACTTATGGTGATTATTTATTCATTAGTATCTTCAACTTCAATCGAAACTTATTTATTTATTTTACAAATTTTGCAATTTCAGTTCACGTCTTATGACGCTGGGCTGTACCGCGATTTCCCCTTCAATTAACTTTGGGGATATTTCTATTTCGAATGTTTAAAATAAAACTTCTCCCCAATGAAATGAAACGGGATTCATGCAGCTTAGATTGAAAACACGAAGTTTAATGAACATGTTAGATAAATCACATTGACAAGAAGCGATGAAATGAATAACATTAAGTTAGTTGGTGCTTGAAATAGGGAAAGAGAGACATCAGAACCAATCAATTTGTTACCTAAGAAGCGGTCAGTAAAATCCTAGGTAAATGAGGGGAAGGATTCAAGGTTCGAACCTTCAATTACAATTTGTTTTCTAATTCGCGAACCCGAGTGAGTTGGTAAGAAACAAAATAAATTTGTATTCTGCGCCGTTAGGAAAAGATTACCACAGAGATAGTTGATAGAAATATCCGTAAATTTAATAAAAATAGTTTGATTACCAACTGCCTTTATCTTCATTTGTAATTTAGTGGCTATATTATTAGACTTTTAATGGAAAAAGAATCAAATAATAATCAGTAAGCGTTACAATATCATACATATATTATCAAAATTTAGGCTTATTAACTGTATACGACAAGGGATAGAAAAAATATTAAAAACCTGAGTGTATTTTAAGTTATTCATGTTTTTAAAAGGGTCTAAATTATTTCCGATTCTTGTGACCGAAACTCGAGAAGGCTAATATTTTACAACAGCTCTACTCTAGGGAATGTTTCATTTGAACTTTATAATACTTATAGAATACGTGACCGACTTCCAGGCTGTTTTTTTCCCCTCATTTTTACTTATAATGGGAAAAAAGTTCGAAATCAGATGAGGCTATTTGCTTTTAATTTGCAGCTCTTGTAAACAACAAACTGATGACAAAGCTTTAGTCTTTTTTTTTATCTGAATAAGACGACTATCATATAATAGTAATATCAATAGATTCAAAGCGTATTTTTTTCTATTTGTGACTAAGTATAATGGCTTAAATGCTTTTTTTTACAAATGTCCTCACATGAAAATATGGGATGAGGTTAACTTTATAGACACAGAAAAGAAAAATACATAGTAGAGATTTTCGTGTAATTTCACTTTATTGGTGTCAGATTATTCGTTTATATTTACCTTAAAATAAAGTTTGAACCAATATTGTAGAGTGAACATGTCTTCGATGCATTTATAAAAAAAATCGGAAATAATTTGGAACCAAAACATAGGTTGGCACGACTAAGATTGAAAAAAAATCTTTTGATGTTCTAGTTAAGTTTTACAATTTTAAACACATCTTTCATTTTTTAAAAGTTATGTAAGAATTATCGAGGAAGTTATTATTGCGTTGTCACGTTGCTTTGAACGTTGTATGATAAATTCGATATAAGCTAGTGGTTCTCAACCTTCAAGATTGCCTTCTAATGGGTTCATTAGATGATGGAGTTTTAATTTCGTTGTCTTCAGCTGCATCTAATAGTTGAAAAGCGTCCGTACCAATTAAGATTACTTTTAGAATTGAATAAAAATGCTATTCAGTATAAGTAGTTCGTACAAATTGCATTCTCTTAAGTCACTTCAAATTTAGGAAATAAATGAAAAAAATACTTGTTGAATCATTTTTAGCATTTTTCCGTTAATTCATTTTTCAAAACATTTAATTTGAAAGCATTTTATCCAACCAGGAAGGGCAGTTAACCCGAATGAAAATGAGTAATCCTGAGTTCGAGATTCGTGCCTCTGCGTGGGTGACGGTGTGATATTTTTTTTTTTTTTTTTTTTTTTTTTTTTTTTGCTGTCTCTTAAAAATACGCTCTCCAGAAAAAATTCATCTTGGTTGAAGTATGGGCGTACAGCTGAATAAACGAGAAGGGGTAGATTTCAAACGGAGCCGCCCCTTTGATTTACTAAACACTCTTGGAAAGCAGGCGGTATTTTTTAGTGATGTTCACGCTCTAAACTCAAGATGCCTCAAGTCTAACGCTCAGTGACAGAACAACTAGATTGTCTCGTTTGTTTTTCTTTTCTTTTTCCCTGGTTGAAGATGTGCTCCGTTTTTTTTTTTTTTTTTAAATTCTGTAAGCCTAATTTTTAACGAGCGTGAGATATTTGTTTTAGTTCATTAAAGTACAAGAAACTGAAGAGAAATTTTTAAAAAATATACAAAAGTTTATTTCATTGGACCTGATAAAACAAACATAATTTTGTACAGTTTCTTTAAATTTTTTCGGATTTTTTCTTTAACATTATTATTTAGAACACCGATTTTTCAGAATCCTCCATCCATCCTCTCCATCTTCCCTTTTCCGAATGAAGTTAAGCTATCCTCCTCTGTTGAAAAAAATTGAGATTTCAACTAAAAGATTGAAACCTGTAAAACAATTTTGTTAAACTTTTTGAGATCTTAGTTTAATTAAAAAATACCTTTATTTTTCATTCTTTCCTATTAATACTTTCCCTTCCTTTCTTCCTATTAATCGAAATAGAAAGCAAATTACAAACATATCTTTATTCAACAAAGGTAAACATTAGCTTTAAACGTATTTCCTATCAGACAGGTGTTTTGTAAAAAAATATTTAATTCTTGAAAGATCGTTATTCAACCCCCCTTTTTTGACATTTTATAAAACTTGATATAATTGGGTTAATTTTAAACATTGTTTTGTGGGATACCTGATTTGAGATTTATTTATAAAAATTGCATTGTAAACAGCTTCACACAATTTTGATTAAGATAGCTTATTAGTCTCCCCTTTTGAACCCTGTCAAATGAACGACACCTGAGATAGCACCTCCCTTTCCAAATTTCTACATTCCGCCTATGGGAGGACTTGAGATCTCGACTAGATTTAACATGCACAAACCCCGCTACGTGGTTGGTCTTTAGTAACATTAAGACTTCAACCCATGATTCAATGAAAACAACTCCAACCGCAAGTCAACAACCAGGACCACTAGGCTACCACAGCCACATCATTTGACTTCCAAGGCAGATATCAGCCATTCAGCAGATTCATTCGGTAACGCAACCGTCAGTTCTTAGGGAGATCCGCTCATCCAAATGCCAACCACTTCCCAATCGATTTCCAGATCTATCGTCAAAAGTTGATGCCAAAGACAAACTGACTTATCGGGGCTTTCGACGTAAGATATAAATATGCCGAAAGCCTCAATGAGTCATTGCTCCAGCCAGGTATGACGTCACACAGAAATTCAGGAAAAGTCAGTAAATATCTTCCTTATCGAGTTTTCCCCCAGGTTTCAGCACTTTATGGAATCTGCGAATTGTCACCAAATCACCCAATCAGACGCCAATGCTGAGTGTCATTACTCAAACTTTCTTGGCTAACTGATGAAGTCTCTGTAAATACCTTTTTTCCCTTGTAAGATAGCCATTGCAGGGAAGCGTCATCTCATTTTCTTAACAATACGCTCTACTTGAATCGACTCTTAAGTGATCTATTGTGGTCGGAGAAGTATCTAGCGTTAATATGTGTTCAAAATATCAAGCTCTTGAAAAATTGTACCTTCATCTCGGATAGAAGGCTCCATGTTTAACTATTTTAACGATATTTAAGACAACAGCAAGAACTCGAAATTTCAGTCATATGTCTTAATCTGTGTTTTGTGAAAATCGTTCACTGCAAATTATAACTAAACATGTGTACGTTCATTCAAAATAAAATATTAAAAAATAGCACTCACCGTGATGTTTGCTAATTTCTTTGTAAATATCACGATATCCTAAATTATGTGAACTTTATCATAGGGTAATACGCATTTATTATTGTATTATAGACAACAACTGAAAATCTTACTACAAATAATAGCGAAATTTATAGCTTATAACTCGCGTATGTGCTGTATTTTTTCTTCTGTTTTTCGAATTAGCTATCTGTTTTTTTAATCATATTTTGGGTATTTTCGGCGAATCTTTTGGAAATATCTAACACAAAATTCTACGATAGAATAAAATCGTAATTAAGTTCATTTCGTAAATTAATTATTCGGCACTCTAAATTTAAAATCAAATACTGAAAGAGGCATCAAAATACTTTTTGATTCGATATTTTAGTCTCGAAATTTTTTATTTTCTTATTGACGAGAGTTTTCGTTCCAAAAACACGGGTATTTTTTCTAACAATTTTATTCTTCGATAAGACCGTGATGGAGATTGTAAATGGATGGTTTCTTACATTTATGGATACGGGTATTAAATACAAAAAAAAAAATCGTCCAAAAAATAGAATCGTAAAGACACAATTATGTATCAACAACAAATTTCTTGATAAATCCAAACCAAATACGCTCATCATATACTTTATCGAATAGAAATTTAATTTATGAAATAAGGGCTATCCAGGATAAAGTTATTAAGAAACTAATTTTTTTGAGTTCTCTAATCTGAAAGATATTCTTCAATTAAATTTAGAGACCTTTTAAAGAAAACATATAACATTTTGTTGCAAGAAAAAGATACGAGGGTCACTCAATAAGTCCTCAGAAAATCCAAGAGATGGTACTCGTAGCATATAAAATGGTTGATTTTAGTAAACATAATGACTCACTATACAGTTTTCTAAGTATTCGTGATCATGACGCCTTTCGCACTTCAAAAATTCTTCGTGACTTTTCCGGGCCGATGACATTCTCCTCGCCTTCTTTCGAGCAGATTCGACGGAAGCAACCCATTGTTTTTTTTTTATTTTTGCTTGGTTTCTGGTGTATAATGACAAATCCAGGGCTCATTGACGGAGACAACTCGATGCAAAATGGTGTCGACAACTCGACGTGGCTGCGATCAAATTTTGACTGTGCAGTAAATGACTATCAAATCAAAACTAATACATGAATCAATGTCAAATTTGTTTCGGCTCCTTTTTTCAGATGGCAAGACCCGTTGGTAACAATTTACCTCAATGATGCTATCTGTCTTCAAATATAAGTACTTTTGAGCCACACTCGTCCATTGTTTCAGTACTCATAAGAAAAGAGGAAGTAATCGCTGAAAACATTTATCTTTTATTTCTGATTTCTTACGCCTTTCTTAATTATTGTTTGGGAGTGAGTAATTAACATTATCAAATGTTTACTCTGTATGGAAAAAGTTTTGTCTTTAATTTCTTCATTTTCTAGTGAATAACTTTATGCTCAAAACGATTGTGCTCAATAAATTAACCATTAACAAATTAACCAAAGTCTATTTTGATGATTATATTAAAGTTTCTATTTCTTATGTCATTTTCTGTTGCAGTATATCCCTTCATTACATATTTATGAATTTAAATTTTCCCGCGTTGAAGTATTAATATTCATTATAATTAAAATAGAAGTTTAAGTTTGTTTATTTCTGTTTTCATCACCTCTTCTTTGAAAAAATATTTTTGACCATAACTCAGTTTCAGCCACTTCATCGAATTATTTGAAATGTTTGAAACAAATATTTTTAAGTTATCTGTTTTTGTTACAAAGATTACAATGTGATGGATATTGAGGGAAATTGCCACGAAATATTTTTTATTCATATTTAATGAACTTTTGAAGCACACATTGCAATTTTTATTTATTTATTTATATATGTATCAATAAACAAGATTAAAGGATTGATTTTGAAAATTATTGCGATGTTGCATTTCGGAAACACTATTTTCAAAAAAAAATTTTATTCAGAGTTTATTTTGTAGACAATATTTGTAATTTGCGCAGAATCTACTGCCTTTGAATTTATTATTCTGTAAAACTTTAAGACAGGATTTTAATGAGCATTTTAAAAGAAACCTACATCTTATCTAATGTATCAAATAGAGAAGAATTATTATCTCTATACTTCCCTGACAAAAATACACCCAGTCTTTATTTATGGAGCTCTCTAGAAATGTAATATTTTTATCATAGCAAAATATAATCTGCAAACGTTATATAACGTTGAATGAAAAACGTGAAAAAAAAATCTTGTTTAACAAGAATTTTGAAAAGTTTGATGTGAAGTAATTAAAACTCCGTATAAAAAAATTCTTCAGCAAAATTTTCATTGCATGAAATGTTTTGTAAGATAAAGATGTAAAAGGGTTATATTTTTTTTTAGAGAAATGCTTAAAGAATTTTTTTTCTGTACGCAGATGAGAGCCAAAATCGTAGCGTCATTGTGTCTCTAGATGGAGAAGAAACGGAATTGGAATTGGAAGAATATTCAACGATCGAGGAAAAAGTAAGGAAGATTCTTCTAATCCTTAAATGGAGTTTAATTGGGACGTCTAAGTGTCCCAGACTTAAGAAATATGGGAAGGGAATTTTTATGGATTGTTATCTACATTTTTTAGTTTATGTTCATCCTATTAGGTAGATCGATTCAATCATTCATTCCATGATAAATATGTTAAATTTTTAACAATTTTCAGTCATGAAGTTAAAAAACAAATTCAACTCCTGCCTTTTAATTTTGCATGTTTTGGGATAGGGGAGTCTCTTATGCAGAGCGTGTCCTAAATATACCTGTCGTTGAAGTTACATAAGATTTGCCTTTAAATGAAGTATTTGCACATTGATTTTGTGACTGGCTGTTGCATAATGTTCAACTGAGACATAAATATAACTGAAAGAAATATAAACATGCCTATTTTAAGGAGTTGCAAACCTATCAAAAGGTAATATGCTACTGGAGTGGCATTATTATACCTATACCAGAGAAAGCTAGGGTGCTTTTGTTACAAATAACGAACAGTTGTTCACTAAGAGTCAGTCGCCCTTCTATTTGTATTAATTAGTTGAAAAATGTGGTTACTAATACTTTGCAAAGATTGTTTATTACAAATTGATCAGTATTTGACCAAGCTCTCGTGATTTCCTTTTTAATCTTGTGTTTATTAAAACTGTATATTACATTCATAACTTTGTCACACAGTTATTCCTCAAATGTCCTCTGCTGGGTTGATATCAGGCGAGCTAAGTGGAAAATCGAATACTGACACTTTCTTGCTATGTAACCGTTGGCGCGTAATGGAACTGATATGCATGCTGGCATTGTCTGATACAAGCTGCTGGATAAAAATATGCTTCATTCAACTAAATAGTCTCACAAATGGTAACGAATTTATTTGCAATATATTAATGAATTCGTTGCTGTTCATATTTGAAGTGGTTAACGTCGGCGTAGTGTGTAAGTTAGGAGTGAGGGATTCCAACTCAGGTGTCGTCCTCGTCGCTTGAGCAAGGTTCAAAATTACGAGGTCCGTCACCAATAGTTCTCATATTTATTCTAGTGTGCTAAGTTAATAAAACCAAACCACTAAAGTGGTGAAAGTGATTTGAAGTATTCCGCGATTATATACAGAAGGCGTCTCCCACACACAAACCATAACATTTCCACTTCCAAAATTTCTTTTGGAAGAATGATTTTTCTTTCCATAAATTTTCCCAATTGTGCTTAAGTCTTCCTGAACCATACAGATTGAATTCTTTTTATCAATGAAAATGATCTGTAAAAAAATAAAGATATATCATTGTCCACACATTATTGCAATAGTCATGTAAAAAAGAAATTATGCATTAAAATTACTATGCTCTAGTCCGTATTCATATTTTTTCTGACGAACTCCGGTCTGAAACTTTTGAGCTTTACAGTTAATTTTGGAATATGTATCACTTGCACTGATTTGAGATTGGGATTGTGATGTATTGTTCGAATTATTGTTTCCTTTCTTACTCACGTTTAATTGATACTGTCTTCTTGTTTTGTTGGTAGACTTCGCAGAATTTAATGCAATCCTTTCGTCTCGTTGAGTGCGTTTCTTTGGACGAGTTTTACGTATTTTTAAGCCATGAGATCGCATTTTCGAAACAAAATCCTGAATGCATCCCTTAGATTCCCTTAGCTGTTTTTCTATGTAATTATTATCGCTTTTCTCAATTGGCACTTAAAGCTTCGATTCACCCTTTTCACAGTCTATCAGTTGCTTACCTTCGTTGAAAATGGGGGGGGGGGAAGAAGTTTTTCCCAACCAGTATCTCGTAAGTGCACTACGTAGGTATACTGATGCAATGCCGCACACACAAAAGAAGTTTACACTTGGTTACGATTACTTGTAATTAATGCCGTATGTGTATGCTATTTTTTCCCCTTTAAAATATATTTTCTTCGAATTCAAAAGGAAAATAGAATCTATCATGGTTGATAGAATCTAACAAAATTCTATACCAAATTTTGTTAGATTCTATCAACTGCACCTCAAATTATAAAAGTAGGTATATGTATGACACGCTCTGTATTAAATTTATCAGTAGATGGAAACTTCTTGATGTGCTCCCCCGTTTTACTTTCCCCCTCTTCATCTAACTGTTTTCTTCGTTCTCTGATACGGACAGCTGGCAATATCCAAATGATAAATAAAGGAGTGTATTAAGACGATGTCGTTCCTTTTCAGGGCCGCTTGAAGGAACCTCTTCCAGACGCTTACATTATCGTATATTCTGTGACGAACAGGAGAAGTTACATCCAGGCCCGACAGATCCTGTCGAAACTGGAAACAACGTTCGGAACGAAAGCGGCTATCTTAGTCGGGAACAAAACAGACCTCGCTAGACTGAGAACTGTCCCCACTGTCGGTAAGATTTGCATTTATCAATACCATCCTTAACTGTGTGCATCTCATCATAGAAGATAAATGTTGTTCTGGCCTCGTTTTTAAGTTCTGTGAAGAACTGAAAACCAACCACAGCAAAAAATGCAAATATGACTGTTAACTGTAACTGCAGAACTTAATACAAACTACTAAATTAAAAATCCAATAGTTGCTTAAGATTCATTGAAAAATAAAATAAAATATGGGGTTTTTCCTCATCTCTTTATTTTAATTCTTAGTTAAAATGAGAACCAGAATAAAAATTTGTGTTTTAAATAAATTTAGATTTTTGAATAAGATAAGTAATAGTTATTAATTCGCTTGCAATATTTTTTAGAAACCTCAAACTCAAAGCTTGCGACATTTAAAATCAGCCAATTTGGTTCCAGACGGCGTTTTCCGACGGGACCGAATTTCTCAAGCAGAAGATAATAATTATGTGCTTCGAGAGTCGTATAAAAAAAACTAAAGTGTAGTTACAACGGAAAGAAAGCTAAAATCAATCTAATGAAATGCAATTCTTTTAATTTGAAAACATCGATGGTATAAATATTTCATTGTAAGTTTATTGATTTAAATATACAGGGGGTCTCAAATTAAATTTCAACTTTACTACCATCCTGAAGCAAAAGTTACACCGCTGAATTTCGTAAGGAATAATGGAAGGGCACAATAAGATGACGCTAATTCCACCTAGCTCAAAATGTTAGCTCCAAACATCAACACTAGATGGAGTATAATAGTTTTAAAGCGTTTTCTTCTACTCACATTGTATGTCTTGGTGAAAACTTTAAAAGCTTTTTTCTCACATTTTAAAGCACTCAATTAAGCTGAAATTTTCTATATGTGGTTATTTTGGATGACAATACGATAATATAACTATAATTAAAAAATTAATGATTAAAACTAACTATTTAAAGAATTAATTCTTACGCCAAGTTTCTCGTCAAGTTGCCAAATGGTCGCCAAATCCGTGAAAAGGTGATTGTTTAAACTCTCTAATGTTAACTGGTAACATCTCTGGAAATCCTTTTCCTTTATAAGAGAAGCGTTGCAGGGAAGCATCAGGGAATGTTCATAACATTGCTCCCCATCTTCAAGACAGGCGAATGTTTCTGAAAACGAATATTACTAACAGGCATATGTTACTTAAAATGTAATATATAAAAAAAATTATGTTACGCAAAGTGTGAAATTTGAAAGGAAACCTATGTTTAAAGAACTCTTTTTTTATTGGTGTTATATAGAGAACATAACTTACAGCTACAAAATTTATCTGTTTCATATTGATAAAACATGTTCAATATGCTGCCCACCATTGTTCACTGTCATCCGCAAGCGTGCAATTGTTTGTTAAATGGTTGAAAGTAGCATATGCCACAGAAAGTTATGCACATGACGTTCTGTGCTGTCTTTAAGATCAGAGACCAACGATACTTTTCATTTCTGGATCTAGTTATGATTCCGCCTCTGTAGACTTGACGATGTGTTTGAACAACAGTGTTAGCAAAATAATGCTCCTCCGTTGTTTGAAATAGGAACTCTTCTTCATTTTCCTGATGATGTAATCATTGGCCGTCATTTTCTTACTGTTTGACTCTTCTAGGTCCCCATACTTGAATTATTGGCTGAGGGACTAACATCCAAGACCTGGTCTACTGTGTTCTATCATATCTCTCTCTAACTTTATAGTAGGCAAAGTGCGTAACATTACCCACTATACTCTGCTTTTAAACGCTGAACATGCGTTTGTATGCTTTCAGATAATAGCAAAAGATGGTAGGCTGTATATTTAACTTGTTTTCTCAGCATGAGGTAGGTAAATTTTGTACCAATTTGTTATGTTCTTTGTAGAGCTATTATACGTCATTTAATGCTATTATTTGGAGCAAGCTTTTTCCATAATCTTATTTTGCCATTCCCAATTTTTACGAAATTCAACAGCATTATTTTTGCTTCTGGATGTTTACAAAAGTCACATTTAATTTAGGACACTCGGTATTTGTTTCGGTATTGTCTGCTAGGGCAATAACAGACTTGTTTTCTCGTTAAGTATCTTTAACTCTTCTACAATTACAATTTGACAAAATTTAATAAGAGTAAAAAATTAAATAGGAATGAATTTACAGGAATAATGTTTTTATCTTTAATATCCTTTGGAGTTTTCATTATGTTTGAAATCATGTTTTTTATATTGAATAACTCTCAAATGTAATAAACTTCTTAACCCCCTCATATTGTGTGGATGAATGAATATAGATTCACTATTACTCTTTTATTACATTAAAATCCAAAAATTACAAAATAAGCTCATATTTCAGTTAGTTCAGTTTCAGTAGGCCATATCTTATGTCTATTTCAGAAATTTTCAGTGTTTAATAATAAAAAATAAGAAACAAAATTAGGTTTACGAAAGAAGGGAAATCAGACAGCGCTATATACCGTAACGTTATTTTAAAGATAACAACGCTAGGAATGTGCATTATTTTGTTTATAGTAACATTTGAAGCGTATTTATGAAACTATTTGTGGTTATCCGTTAAATTCTTCGTATCCCAGATAGAAGGGTTAGTTTTAAAATAGAGCAATACTACATAAAAAAAATAACTGCTTAAAGAAGTGTTCCCATTGTAAACAAAATTTAATTATTGCTGCAGCAAAATATTTCACATTGATTATTACCCATGTAGCAGATAGTATGACTTTTAAAGGTTATCTTCGCATAAAGGCAATTAAAAAATACTCTATTTTAGAACTTTACTTTTTTTTTCAGTTGAAATACCAATAATGCATTTTTATTCCACCTTCTATAGAGATAATCATATTTTATTGTATTTTCTAATTTTGGTTTGAACTAATATAATTTTTCAATGTAAAATATCTCTTTAATAATGTAATGCCACGCTGGTAATGTGCCTATTTAATAGAAAACTATTATCAGTTGTTTCTAAATTCTAAAAATACAAGGAAATAAGTATGGATGTATGTTTTTTGATCGCATGATACAATTTGCATAAATATACGAGGGTGTTTCAAAAAGTATACATGATATCTATGGGAAATAAGAACAGAGTATAAGATTCTCCATTAATCATATTTCTCCATATCCCTCCCTTTCTTTTTATAAGAATTCCACTAGTAGGACGTCCTTCACATCTAAAAAAAAAATCGCCGGCGTAAATTTTCTTGCCATTTTTGCCTTCTTTAGAGTAGATTCATTGGAAGTAACTAATTTGTTAGATTTTTGCTTTGTTTCCGGAGTATAAAGATAAATTCAAGTCTCATCGATAGTAGTAATTCGATGCACAATAATGACGATAACTTTCAGCCATCAAATTTTGATTTCGCTGAAAAAGGTTTCCAAATTAAAATTAACCTATGAATCAATGTTACATTTGTTTCGGCGCCATTTAACAGATGTAAGCGCACAATGGTAAGGCTGACTTGCCTTAGAAATGCCATGTGTTGTTAACAAATGCTTTTTGAGTCACCCTCGTAAATCCGAACATCTTAGTGTGTTAACAACATGAGCCCTGTGTTTTGACATTAGGTGGCCATAACACATGAAACCTTTCTTTTCGCAGAAGGACGATCCTTGGCAAAAGAGCGGGGCTGCAAGTTCATCGAGACGTCAGTGGCCATCAATCATCAACTGGACGAACTCTTGGTTGGGATCATTACTCAGATCCGGATCAAGGCCAAGATTGCCGAAAAACAGAAGAAGCGAAGTGACCGGAATGCTCAGAATTCGCGCAACAAGGCGACGTGCATCATCAAACGACTGTGGAGGAAGACCTGCATGACCAGCAAGTCGTGTGACAACCTACATGCGCTGTAGAGGATCTCAAAATGGGTTCTCCAGGCTAATTCAAGATAAGCAGTACCATCCTTAGACTAAACTCATGGCGTATGATACTGTGTTGGCTTAGAAGTATTTCTAAAGTGAAATGAATAGTAATTGCATTTCATGACGTAGATCAAAAAAGTAATTCTGTTTGTATCGAGTTGATTTCATGTGAATTGTTTACTCCTCGACCTCTTTTGGATCAGTCACGAAGTATAAGTGGTATGGACCAAATGTGTCACGCTTATTTTCCGTTCGACAGATGACACTCAGGTCTTTGTGGGATCAAAAAATTGAAGCTGGAGAAACATGTATAGCCATTTGCTTAGTAAGAACGAAATTGTCATAGAATATTGATGAGAGGAGAAAAAATTATTCATGAAAGATAAATGTAAATGTAGGAATAAGAATTCTTTTTAGATCTACGAAAACAGAATTATATTCTTTGCTTCAGAGTTTTTTTCTGTGATTCGAAGAATCATCCTTTTTTGCTTGGGAATTTCTTTCGGATGTCTATAAGTCTGATGAATGTTTCTTCTGTTACGCACGATGCAATTTATCAATTTGCGAGTAACCATACTAAAGTTTCAATCAAAAAAGGGGAAGTTGTTTCTGATCATTTTTTACGCTTTTTACTAAACAGAAATATTTCCAGTAATAAAAATTTCAAACTTTCAAAGAGATTCGTTTCAGTTGATCAATCCCCATGTGTGCAGCATGCGGATTTTCATTTAACAGTACAAGAAAATGAAACGGAAGAAGCTGAGTACTTGATAAAAAGAAAGTGTTGCTTCTTTTGTATGCGACAGAAATTTTATTGTCAGCGAAAGTCATTTTCACACATCGTGTTTATTTATCTCATTTACCCCTCTGGATGAATTTTCTAACAATTAGTTTAAAAAGGTAAATTTGATTTGAATCATATGAGGAAAAAGAAAGATATTTAAGATTTTACTTTATTTTTCATCTAATTAGGTGCACTGAGTTTTTTTTTTTTCTTTCAAAAAACGAACTTTAGATTAGCTTCAATATGTTTCCTAAGCAAATATTTTTCCTGTCAGATGGGAGATAGCATTATCTCTATATATTTTTATGCAAATGTTTTTAAACGTTGTAAATAATATATTTCAAAATTCCTGCGGTTAAAGGATTTTGCTTTGAATAATCAAAAGCATGTAGTAAAGTATAACTTGACTCACTGAACCTAATTTAAGTATTGAGGCAGAGGAGGAGGTAAGAGTTGTACGTTAATTCTCCATTGAATGTTAATGTACGATTGCTGAACAAATAAATGGAATACAGCTCAGATAAAACTACTATTCGAGCTTCTGTAGAAGTGAAAGCAGGGTTTCAAAACGCAATGATGATTTATTCGGTGACATAGAATTGACGTTTGCGATTTTCCAAACCAAGCGTTCAAGGCAGTGTATTTATATTGAGTGTTCCAGTTTAAAAGAACGGGAATCCTTGTAAACGAGGACTTAAAAAAAGAATTCCGAAGTCTTTTCAGTTTCTTTTGGAAAGCAGTCAAAAGCCATTATGAAGCCTTGCCTTCACTGACTAGCCACCTATTTGTTTATTCTGTATTGAGACGCGAAAAATGCTTTATTGTTTTGAAGATATATAAATATATCTCATGTGTTATTCTTGAACTGTTTTTTCCTGGGAAAAAAAGGGTTTGTTTTTGTGTCGCAATTTTCTACCATTTTCTGATAATTTAGGATTGCATTATGAATTGTATATATTCGGATGAAAATGTTTTAATACTTCGAGGGCTCGAAACATTGTAATGTTTGAATCAAAACTTGAAATTGGATGTACAGTATGATTTATTTTGGAAGTGCTCGACTATATGTCATTTTACTTTTTTCACTCACAAACAATTCTTTCTTCACTTTTGAACGCTGGCGATCAAATAAAATATGCAAAAAAGTTTTATTCTTATTATCATTTATTAGTTTGCTCGAGTTAAAAAAAGTTAGAAATTTTAAAGAAACAATTTTTGTTTATAGAATACAAAGGCTTTTTGGAAAATCGCACTTTCCATAGAAACAAACAAAACATTTTGTTATCTCTTGTGTATAAAATGCTAAAAGAAAAAAAAAAACTTTTATCCAAGAGCATACACGTGCACATGAAAAGAATTGTGCTAATGGATGACACTTATCTTTTTCGTCAAAGATGAATAAAATAAATTATAAAATTCTTTGTTGCGTCCTCATTTCCTTATACATGAAAAGAAATATAAAAAAAAATGTATAGAATAAGTAATTATTACAACGCATTTGCAGATTTCTGCGTCAATACATGTTAGGCTTATTGATTTGGTCACGAAAAATGTGTTGCATAACGCGAAAAAAATTAAGATACTGCGGTATCTCGGGGGCGGGGGGGGGGAGTGTTTAATAGAGAGATAGTTAAAAATCTAAATTATTTTTTATCCTTCTCATACTTTGTCTCGAGGATTTACTTGTTGGTTTCATAAACATTTTTGAAAATACATTTTATCATCATGATGTTAGGGCCTTTATCAGCATGATTTAAAAGCACTTTTTTACGAAGGCAAATGTGTACATTACGAATTTAGTGGCCTTTTGCGTACATATCGGAGCGTCCTGAAATCTCCCAGCCATTCTAAAGTAAAAGAAGTAGAACTTAATAACGAGTTTTAGACTTTAGTTATTATAAAGACACTCTTCTAAAAATCAATAAAAAGCATTAATTAACTTCATAATCTAAAGTACGTAGAGAAACTAACATCATAATTGTATTTAAAATGGATATTAAAGTATTTTTATGATTAATTTAATTCATTATTAAACAAAACTGAAAATTGGTCACTTTAAGTTTGCGTGTAGAATGGAAAATTTATGACGATATTAGAATGATATATATATATATATATATATATATATATATACACTCTGAACACACTGTATATAATAATTATATTTGTCCAATCCAGAATGAGTTTATTTTTATTTGATAAATTTTACTTCGTAATTAAGGGAGGATTGTCCATCGGAAGAACTTTCCCTGTTTCTATTGGATTTTATTAAATATATTGAGCATTAAAAATCTTAATTATTTTAAGCCATTATAGCAGTGAAAAAATAGCAAATAATATGGATCACCGTTCTACATGCGAAGTGCTTGGGGGTAGCATGCCAAGAAAAAATGACCCATCACATTAAACAATCCAACACTTTGACCTTTTCATTCATAAAATAAGACTTGTGAGTGCACAGATTTTTTTTTATTATTGTTTTCATGAGCTATTGGTAAAATGACAATAAAATTGGTAGAAAATGACTGGATATATGAAAATTGTTTTTTACTCCTAATATGTTTTAACACATATTTTTCCAACTGAGGCCACATGTTTTCAATATCAATGAAATCGAGAAATTGAAGTTATGTTTTCAATTACATTTTACGTGATTGTACAACAGTCCTACCTTAACTATTTTAGCTCTATGTTGTGGATCGAGATCTTGTTCAAACGTAAAATGCGAAACTTTTTTTTCTGTTCACTTAGTTTTAAATTATGCTTCAGTATATCCAAATGTTTCATTTTATCTACGACCACGTAGATAAAAACCGATTTTTTTAACTCCTTTTGCATACGTAAGCCCCACACAAGAGTGAGTTAGTGACAGTGGAGTTTATGGCGCAAGAGCCAAAGCAGGTTATGCTGCATTAAACATTTGTTAAAATCAATAAAAACTATATTATTTTTAAAATATGAGACAAACACAAGGTGATAAAAAGGTGAAAGGTTAAAATTTCAAGTATAGTGTAAAAGACCAATTTTATTTTTAAAAAAAGGCAAATAAGTTACGGTGGGGGTCGTCCAAGTCGGAAAGGTTTAAAACTGATGAATGAAAGAAAACGCGACGATAATGATCAAAGACCATACAGTCTATTAACCCCGAACAAAAACCAAACCACTTCCATATTTGACTATGAAGATGGTATTTCGCAGAAGCAGTTCAAAAATAGGATTCCGATAAACATACCATCATGACCTTTACTTCCAAAATCATTGAATTAGCTTTCATCATTGAATATTACATTATTCTAGAAATATTGTGACTTTGAAATTTGATTTTTTGCAAATGTAAACTTTTTTTTATATATTTGTTTTGGTTGGTTTTATTAACATCGCACTAGAAGCAACATGAGGGTTATTGGAGATGAACTTCGTAATTTTGAACCTCGGTCAAGTGACGAGGACGACACCTGAGCTAACAACTCCCTCTCCTAACTTCCACAGTACACCAACGAGAGGACTTGGGACTTCGATTATATTTAACGTGCAGCAGCCCCAGTTACAAGGCGGGTCTTTAAATGCATCAAAGCTCGAACCTACGACTCAACGAAAACCGCCGACCGAGAGTCCGCTACCATGACCACTAGGCTACCGCGGCCACATCTGTTTGTTTTAGAACTGAAGGGTTACTTGTATTATATTAAGCATTATAATTTGCTTCCCTGAATATTTTTCGAATTGTTTCTGAAGTAGAGCGTCTTCCTATTGCCGTAGACGAGGCAATTTTTACAGCTCTCTCACTTTAGGAATTTTCTTGCTTCTCAAGTGATGTTTCTCTCGGTCGTGTAACACAGACTATTCTCTCTTTTCTAGGTTTATTTGTAACCTAATTTTGTTATACTTTGGGACAATTATTTGTGCCCTTCTATAATTGCTTTAAGCTTCCTTTGCAACATCTCTCATTCAAAAATTTACCTAAATCAGACATTAAAATGACATTTTTTCGAATTAAAATATTAATTCCATTTCTATCTCTGAAGTTCATTTTCACATTGATTGATTGGTGTTATGAGGCAAGATTATGTTATGCAAAGCAACAAAGGATATTATCTCTCTCTCTCTCTCTCTCTCTCTCATTTTCACATATAAAATATTTTTTACCCTTAAAATCAAATATTAGTATAAAAAAAGAAACGAAACTATTATTCTGAATCATTACACAATAATATATGGTAACAAAACTGCAATTTTCATAGGGTATGTTCTCAATTTTGTGATTCTGAAATTTGGAGCTTCGTCTCAAAAATTTCGTTAATAAAATATTATCGATTCTTCAGTTTTGCCTTAGTCTAATTCATTTTGCAATGTGTATTTTACTGTTCCTATAAATATTAAACTTTGATGAGTTTTAATAATATATCATTATAGATTTTTCAAAAATAGAGTGAGAGGTGTTATACTAAATTTTGATAGCTACACATGTACTGTAGCTTTCAAAATATGTATATCATGTAATCTACGAGTGCGTATCCTTTGGCATTTACAGATACTAAAGATAGAGATTTATACAAAATATGTACGAAATAAACCTTTTATATATATATATATATATATATATATATATATATATATATAAAATTACTGTGTGTGTGTAAATTACTTTCAATTGTTGCAGGAATTACACTAAACCAGTACCTGTTCCAAGGATTTTATGAACAGAGATCAGTCTGACAAAATAACTAAATCAATTTCGAAGTTGGAATTGATTTCTATAAAATGCTGAATCCGAAAATAGTTCTACTAAACAATAAACCAGAATTCGGATTTTCAAATTTCTATTTTCATCCCTGTTTTAACCCATAACAATTACGAAAACAGAGGTAATAAAAAGGACAAGCGATTTCATTCAAGCAAATATGATTAATAACAATTGTATGAATAATATAAAGTTAATATACTGCCCAACGACATTTTGAGAAAGTTTTAAATCGGAATTTTTTTCTAACAACAAGTAAATGTTAATTAGCCACCTAAGGAGCTATTGTTTTCTATACCCTATAAATATCATACCTGAACACTTTTCAAAAATTTAGCTTATTTCTCCGTTTACTTTTCATGTCTGCTTTCACCAGTAACGAACTTACTTTTCAAATATACGTCATAAAAATTTCTGTTGAATTTTTTTTATTGGATTTAAGTGAATCAAATATAAAAATTAAGTATTTTATTTTCTTCTCGATTTATGTATTACTTTAAATCTTATGTAAATGGGGTTCAAGATATGATTGAAAATGAATAATATTATTCAGAATTTTAAGATAGCTCTATGAGGCAGCCATTTGTTTTTTAGCCATTTAAGGGGCAATTGTTTTAGTTGGATCCCTTTTGGCATACCAGATCACTTTCAATTTTTAATCGTTTGCTTTACTTTTAATTACATTTAGCTTAAATAAATTCAATTTAATAATTTATCGTTTGCTTTAATTTTAATATCGGAAAAGTTTACTATTGTCTATTTCTTGATATTTCATCGTTTACTTTAGTAGTTTAATAATAATTATTAAAAAAAGCGCATATTGGGTGGCTAAATCTGTTCTTTGTAAAACTTTGCATAGAACTTTTCATTTTTTACTACCTATTTTTGAGATTAATTTTCCAAACAAGTCGGAACATTTCAAAATTTTCTGTAAAAATAATGTTAGTGTTGGTTGGGATTCTCGTAAGTAAAAGCTGATGGGAAGAACTCAAATATGATAGCTTTCAATCATCAATCCATAGCATTTTAATCATTAATTGATGAATTTCTGCTTAAAAACTTGATGCAGGAAAGCTAGTAGAATCCTTAATTAAAGGTTTTAAAAATTTTGTCAATTAAAATATTAATTATTCACATATAAGTTTAATTTCAATTTTTAATACATATTTAGAAACCATTTTAGATATAAAAAATGGGTATCATTCGATTCGCTATGTAAAAATGAATATCTTACTCATTTTTCTTCCAGCAAATTGTTTCTATGGCTGCCTTAATGTCATAGTATCCATAGCAGTCAAATTTAGAAACGTCATAACATACGCTCAAATGCCGTCAAATTGGTTAAGTACAAAAGTGTCACTACACCTTTCATGGGATGAAATTCTTCTCCCATTTGTTACGAACCGAAAACATAAAAACAAAAATTGAATTTACGTATTAGTTAATTAAAAAGATAAGGATTTATATATATAATGAGTTACGAAACCTTCTTTCCCCCTTTATTATTGGATAATGTAAGAAGCCACGAAACAAAAAAAAAAAATAATAACATTACATTGTAAATTTATCTTATAAAATGTTCATACTACTGTTTAGTAGAAAACTTTTTTTTCCTTCGAAGTTTCATAATAACTGAAAAATTTATCTTCATTAACACACTACTTTAGGTAATTAAGTCTTTACAATGCTTCAAAACTTACATTTTTTAAAATATTACTGTTAAAAATAAAAGGCACTTGCTGATTCCACAAAAAAAAATAACAGAATTTGATGAATAGAACGCTATAAAATGGAATTTTAAAATTGTATGTAAATGTGGCACGCCATAGAAACAGATATATGTATATTTTTAAATACTTATTAAAGATTTGTAAGCTCACACATCTGGCATACTAAACCAGGTTTTGCTAAGTTTTTATTAACTGCGCAGTAGAAACAACACGAGGAATACTGGTGACGGACCTCGTTATTTTGAACACGAGACGAGCGCGACTCCTGAGCTGGCACTCCTCTTTCTTAACTTCCACAACATGCCAATAGGAAGACTTTGAGCCTCGATAGATTTAACGTGCATCAGCCCTGGCTATACGTTGGGTGTTTAGTGGCATCAAGACTCGATGATAACCGCCAGCCGGAGTTCTCAATTGATCATAAAATAAATTTTAAAAAACGGGGGAAGGGAGAGTTACTCCTCAGGCAAGAAGCTGTGATTAAGGGGGAGGGGCTTATTTTTTTGGGGGGGAATTAAATTTTTATTTCATTTTAGCCTCTTAAAGCTAAGAAATATAGATAGAGCAGTTGTATAAATCCCATTATACAACTGCTCTATTACTTAATTGTATTATTACTTAGTAATTTTTCCTTTTTTTTGCTTTTTTAAATATTAAAAAATTTATTTATGGATATATGCCCAAAATGGAAT
Source organism: Nephila pilipes (assembly GCA_019974015.1). Classification (NCBI taxonomy): domain Eukaryota; kingdom Metazoa; phylum Arthropoda; class Arachnida; order Araneae; family Nephilidae; genus Nephila; species Nephila pilipes. The sequence goes on along the minus strand of BMAW01100183.1, from coordinate 276,605 downwards.
AGCGTACATACATCGCGGCATATTTGTTAGACAGACAGTTATTGCACTGGCAAGTGCGAGATGGCGACCTTGATCACAAGGATACTGTAACCTCTGTTACTACTGAAGACCGTCGTGTATTTGAATTGATATACATTAAATCTGTATTGTCTTCACATCCTCTCGTTGGCGTGGTGTGAAATATTGGAGAGGGAAGTGCCAGTTCAGATATCCTAGTCACTTGACCGAGGTTCAAAATTACGAGGTAGTCGCCAATTGCTGGCTAGTTGCTTCAAAGTGCTATGCTAAGAAACAATAATTAAAATAAATAAAAACTTATAAAAAACGTTTTAAGTGTTCTGGACTTGCACTACACGAGTACAATACTAGAGTGCTGATTGCGCAACATGAAACAACAAAATGTGACGAACAATAATCAGAGATAAAAATTGAAAAAGTGATACTAAAATACAACTCTTTCAGGAAAAAAGGGAGATGGTTAAAGTTGATCGCAATCTTTCCAGATTTAATGATCAGCTGTTGGCCTATTTCACAGAAAACAAAAACTGATATGGATGCATATTAGAATCCTGACAGATTTCGAAAATAGGAACTAATGATATGTTGATTAAGTTTGGAAGCTATCTTTTGTTTTGCAGATAACGATAAGATAATGCTCCCAGCTTAGGATAAATAAAATCATTTCTTGGCCAGATCATCAGTCAAAAGAAAAAAAAATGGAAATGGAGAGTGTCCTGGTCACCGGCGCCAACCGAGGGATCGGTCTGGAAATCGTGAGACGATTGGCAGAACTTCCCAGGCCTCCTCGCTATGTGTTCGCTACCTACAGGGATAAAAAATCTATTAGGGTGAGTGACTTTTTCCGAAAACCTTTTTTATCAATGGGTAACTGATGCGGTTGTGATATATTTAAATTTAGTCCTCGAGAGGTTTAAATTTAATCGTGGTCGGCGTTGTATCAGGTCGAGTCCAGAACTTGACCTGTATCCCAAAAACTTTGATGCCAAAAATATCTGACACGTTGAGTTCTGATGCACGTTAAATCTATCGAGGCTCAAAGTCATTACGTTGGAATGATGCGGTATGTAGGAGATTTTGATACCAGCTCAGGGGTTCTCCTTGTCATTTGACCGAGGCTCGAAATGTGGAGTTTTGTTACTAGTAGCCCTCGAGTTGTTTCTAATTGCGATGTTAATAAAACCAATTAATCAATCAAACTCAAAAGATCGAAAACTTTTCATCCAGTTCCTACGAAGTGGCTACCACTGAGGAACAGGGAATGAGGTGTATGATTTTCACTAATGAGGTGGATTTACTTATTCATCCAATAAAAAATTGAGTTGTATTCAAATGACTTTTATTGACTTGTTATTCAGAAATAACTAGAGAATCACGACTGTCTCTTTTAGAATACTAATGGAAATAGAAATAGTGGAAAGAAATTCACCTAGGAAATATCTTATGTATTAGTAGAAAAATATTTTGCGTGTGAAAGAGTCACAAGACTTCAAGCAATGATTTCGGATTTCCTCTTATTTTTTGCCGAAAACAGTATTTAAAATTATTCTAGACAATAAAATTAATGCGTTACGAAACACAGATTTCGCCATCAAAACCCCACTCACTTTTTCTTTCTCATTAAATAGAGTCACATTACATTACATTATCTATTACTAAAACCCCTTTGATGACTAATAATGGTAAATTGATATTAAACTCATTTGAGCCTAAATTATTCCAAAAAATAAAGCCAAATTAAAAAGTAGTTCAATAATCTTGAAGCTAAAATAATGGCCTCCAAACTGTCTTAAAATTCTGAATAATTTTTCTCCGTTTTCAGTCATTTCTTAAAATCCCGATTACATATGATTTAAAGTAATGCATCAAAATCGAATGGTAAGTGAAATAATTCTTATACATGTTTTATTTCAATCTCATAAAAAAATTTAGGAGAAATTTATTATGGTACATTTTTGAAAATTAAATCCATTACTAGTGAAAAATATGCAGGCAAAACTTTTCTAATAAAATTTTGAGAAGTCATCAGCTATTGTAGTCTACTACAAAAGCAAAGGCTTTTTGTAGTAGACTACAATAGCCCCTTTGGCTGGCTAATTAAATGATTTGTTTAATGCGTCATTTTGATTGGTTTTACATGATTAATACCCGCATAAGTATATGAAGACTATATATAAACAATGAGATGAACGTTAATACACCTTAGCAATTTGAAAAGTAAACTTCCTTAATTTAAAAAAAATGTTACTAAAACTAGCAAAATTTCCACCATGTGGAAGTATTTCACTGATCGTTATTTTATTTTGCTTTATTTTACTTGTTGCACAGAAATATCGTTTAAATAATTGATTTCAAATCTCATTTAAAACGGTATTTCTCATTGAAATTTGACTAAGGGCTGGTCAAGATTTCAGGTTTCTTTATATAATCTCAGAATTTTTAGTAATTAAGGGAGAGGAGCTGAATAATTTGCATTTCTTTCAGGAAGATATTGAATATTGAAAACATTTGTTTTAACATTAATATTGTTTTTTGTATTGGTGTAACTAGTATTAGCACATTTCATGAGATACATTTGGATACTATGAATCATTAATTTTCAATTTTTTAAAGAAATCGTAAAGGTAATAAAAGTTTCTCGAATGTTGTTGGAGTAAATTACAAAGACATTGCTTAAATTAGAATTCAGATGAAGAACTACATTTATATAATAAATTTTAAAAATTCCTGTGGGGGTACAAAGATTCGTTAAGAAACATAAGTAACCACGTGTTTTCTCTACCTAACAAATATCACATTCAAAGTATTCTTTTCAAATTTTCGGAAAGACAGCTCATGATAAATTTTACTACAAAATGACACTTGTGTCTACTTTCCCCTTTAACCTAATAATACTAGTTTCATTATCTATAAGAAGGCAAATAAGTTCCTCACTCGAAATACGCAGTGTTTTTTTTTTATCCTTCGTAAGTATTTTTACAATGATGACTTCTGTTCATTCATAGAAATTATAAACATTCCAAAATGACACAGTTTGGTATAGGGTCCATCTCAATATCATATGTTGACCTTCGAACAATAATTATTGACGTGAAATCAATGATAATTTTCATTTATTTAGTGAAAACTGATGTTTTGTTTTGCAAATAAGTCTTACTTAACAAATTGTTCTCTTTTGACATGTCCTACTCGGTTTTGTTACTCTCGGTTCAGTTCCAGAGAAAAGACCCTTCATAGACATACTCCAATGGTACGTGAAGGATTTCTGGTTGTGATTGTTTATTGACTTCGCACTGAAAAGCAAAACGAGAGGTATTGGCGACGGACCTCGTGATTTTGTGTCTCGGTCAAGTGACGAGGAAGACACCTAAGCTGGCACCTCTCTCTCCAAACTTCCATACCACACCAACAAGACCTTTAGCCTCCATTGGTCCCACGGCGGATCTTTTGTGGCATCAGGGCTCGAGCCCACTACTCGACGAGAACAATACCAGCCGCAAATCCGCGACCATAACCAATGGACTATCACGGCCATGAAGGGGTTCTGAAAAGAAATACCTCCTATAAAAGACAATTATCAAAAAATTTTATAATGTTTTATCCCACAAAAATTAAATTGTTTATCGAAAACAATAATTCAAGCTACATGACGGAAATTACTTGAATAGAAATGTTGTAATTAATTGGTTGTTTGTTAATGTCACAGATGAAGGCCTCTTATTTTCAACCACGGTCAAGTGAGGAAGATGACACTTTAGCTTACAATCCACTCTTCTAAATTCGCCCCCATCCCAACAGGAAGGCTTGAAACCTCAACAGTTTTAAAGTGCATCAGCCTTGCTGCAAGACGGGTCTTCAGCGACATCGGGACTCGAACCTACGATTCGATATAAAAACGACGACCTCGAAATCGAGACCATGATCACTGAGCTATCGTATCCACTTGAGTTCAATCCTAGTGATGATTCGAGGAAAACTTGCATGTTTGCATTCCACCGAAAAATCAAACAATAAATAAAATAAATAACGTGAAAAAAAAATCGCAGAATGTTTTATGAAACTGAAATCACTTGTTGAATCACTTGTTTAACTTTTAAGAATATAAAATTCTGTATTGTGTATATAATATTTTGTTTTCTTCAGGTTCTCCGAAGTATCAGCGATAAATCGAAAAAAATGCAAATCAAATTAATCCAAATGGGTAAGTAAATCAATCTGGTCAATAATCTTTTAAATTAATGAAAAAGCTCGAGGTGATTTCTATCTCGAGGAAGTTAAGAATATCTCCCAACAATTACAATTCATTTTTATTCCTGGATATTTTGTAAAAGTTCACCTAAACTAAATGAACATTTCTATTCGATTAATGACAATTTCAGTGAGTCGATGATTGAAATGATCAATAGGACAATGATTTTTTTCCTTGATAGAATGATCAAATTACCGTTCCCCGGAGGATGTACTTTTCTTTTCGAAGAGAATTTAAAATAAATTCCTCATTTAACCCTTTCACAGGCGCACCGCTTGCACAGTGCCCGTTCGTGTTTGCTCTGTGTAAACACCCCCCCCCTCTCCGATCCGGAGACTGCTAATTTTTTTAATTGTATTTTTTTTATCTGCATGATCAATAAACCTCCCTTGCCTGTATATCTTTTAAAAATATATAATAATAACATTGCATCCCCTCAAAGGGTTAACAGTAAATCCCCTCTCCCTAATTCACCGCAAGCAATGAGCCAAAAAGCTCAGATCTCTTGGCATAGTTTTATTCTCGACTCGAAAATGAGTGAGTGATAGTATTTTAATTGTTCAAGAGACCCAGATGTGGCCGTGCTACACCAAAAAAGATAAGACTGTGATCTTAACGGTTGAAAAATTTCTTAAAAAAGCTTAATATTGGTTGACAAGGAAGGTCGAAAATAGAGGAGTGCTCCAATATCCCAGGCCGTGTCACCAAAGACAATAAAACTCGTGGGAAAGATCACAAGGGTGTTTCTAGGTCATGACCTGAAGAAAGCAAGTCCCTGAGGTCCCCTGATATAATCCCCAGTGGCAGGGTGCCCGGCTATATCGCCAGACGCTGGGTAGCCATTTTAGTCACCTCTTACCACACGCATGAGCTACAGTGGGACTATTCTCTCACGCCCGGACACCATTCGTGTGATTTCGACTCGAAAATAATAGTCAGGTGCTCAAGTAATGTTCGTATGATCGAGTTATGAAATAAGGAATGAGAAATTATTCATATATCGAGTTTTGAAAGGAGTAATGAGAATGTTAGCGATAACGTTTCATTAACAAATCATCGTTAATTTCTTCGAATGGATTTTTCTTCTGTCGCGTTAATTAAGGGTTGCTTTTTTCCCACAAATATAGTCAACTTAGACAGTTCGATTTTGTGATCGTTCTTACTAACGCTGCACTGAGAAGCAACACGAGGACTATTGGCAAAAGACCTCGTAATTTTGTACTTCACTCAGATGACGAGGACGACACCTGAACTGGCACTTCCCTCTCTATACTTCCACACTACGCCAATAGAAGAACTTAGGACCACGACAGATTTTATGTGCATCGGTCCCATTACACGGCGAGTCTTTGGGGCATCAAGGCTCAAACCCTCTACTTGACGAAAACCGCAGGTCCCAATCCGCGACAACTAGGTTACCGCGGTCTTGTATTCTGTCTTTAGAAGATCGAGTAATTAGTGAATTTTTCTTAAAAAGGCAGCGGAATCTAATTAATAACCTTGTATTCGCACAAGTCTCTCACTAAAGTCATTTCAATTTTGCCGAGAAATAACAAAGGAGACAAAAATAAGCAAAGTTAAATACATTAGGAAAACAAGTATGAAACAAATATTGCTCTCGTACATACATTAACAATGAACAAAACAAAAAGATCTTTTTTTTTTCATTTGACGCAAATGTATTTTTCTATTGTAATAAAATGCGTAATGAGTCAATTGCCCCCCCCCCCCCAATTTAAATGTTGAGTAAGGGACGAGGAGCAAATAACTCCTTTTTGAATTGACTGCCACTAAGACTACAAGCAATTTGAAAACCATATTTTAGGAGATTCAAATCTCCAAGGTTGCCCTTCATGATTGCATAATGTGTATAACTTTCTCAGTAATCTTCTATTTTTACAAATCATAAATAGATATTAAAGTTTGATTTTTTTTTATCATAGATGAAAGTGATTATTTCATAATTTACAGCTCCACTTAATCTTATCAAGGCGTAGATAACAAATATTGGACAGAGAATGAAAGTGAGAATAGAAGCATTTTTTAATATATCTATAGAATATGTAATATTTTTTCCCTTTTTAATAACTTTGTATCCTATCAGGTTATGGAAATGAGCTCAATGAAATAAATTTTCTGGGAGGGAAAAGGCTCTCGGAAAGTCTAAATTTAAATCTCATCAAATGCATTAAAGACGCCTTGCTTCCTCTATTTGGTATCAATATCCATGAACTTACAGTTCTGTTGCAAAGCTTCATTTTAAAAATGTCAAGTTTTACCAAGATGATTGGAGATAAATATAGCCAAATTAAGAAATTAAAATAAAGATTTATGCGATAGGTTACAATTATCCCCTCATCGCATTTGAAAAGAGCTAAAAATCTTACAATAACACACAGTTTAAAAAATGCTTAAACTTTTATAGAAAGTTGTTTTTATAAACGCTTTCTCCATCTTGGCAAATTTTATAATGCACTGATTAGAAGTTTCCCTGTGCCAATTTTTTAAAATAGAATTTTCCTCGGTATTACCAGTCTCCAATATGAAGCTTTAAAATAAATTTAAAGCCTTCACTTTCCCGTACGTTGCATATTTAAAAAAAAATGCAGGCCATATCTTACACTTACACTTTAACCTTTTATCTTAATAAACTCAAGGCTCCATCATAAAAGCATTTTAATGTGATCACCTTAAATCTCTACATGACCGTGCTTTCGTTGACGTTGGAGAAAAAAAACCTCCAGTCATGGGGAAAAAAAAAAAAAAAAACCATGAAAATTTAAATAAATATCAATCGAGGAAGGTCACATTTGAACCAAACTATTCGAATTATTTGGCATCTGAGATAAGAAATAGTTTTTTTTTTAAAAAAAAACAGGGCAATTCCTAAAAGGGTGAACTTGTTAATCATACGAGGGAAACTATTTCTTTTTGAAATCATTGTTGTAATCAGTTGATGGAACAGGAGAGGCAATCGGAGATTTTCGTAAAATACACGAGTGAGTGACGGAACATTTCAATGGCGCAAGAGACAGGCGTGACTACTATGTTCTAGATTTTAAGGGGAAAAAAAGATAAAAAATATTGTTGACATGAAGTATGGAAAATACAGATGGATCGCCAGGCTATTCCGGGACCACGTCAATCGTGTTTAACAAACACAATAAACCCCATTGAAAATAAGTGTCATTATGGTATCTCGGAGTCATTAATTCCAGTACTTACATTTAAAAAGTAAACCTCCGTGTGTGGGGGGGGGGTAAATAGCGTGAAATTATGCAGAAGAAGGAAAAATTTGCCGAAATATTGTAGTTTCTGTTTTTTAGCCTAATATGTTCAAGGTGAAATAAACCTTTTTGCAATACTTGATACGGACAATAGACAATTACAATTGAATAATATAGACAATTTTATTCGATATTCGTGCGTTGATTCACTGACCAGTGGCATAATTAAAAGTAAAAATCGTGAGAATGAATTACATATTTTTATACTCTTATAAGAAATTACTTTTCATTGCTTATTTTAGAACCTTTTTTTTTTCTTTTCCATATTTAAAATATTTTTTCCAGAACTTCATGAGTATTAATTGGCAACAGCAAAGACGATTGGGAATTAAAAGTTAAGGGGAGACAACAATTTACAGACAACAAAAAATAACATGAGGGGTGCTGGGAAACATAAGGGGGGAATATAGACACACACGCTGTCAAAATTAAAAATTCAGCTCAAACGTTAAGTATTTTAAACTATTTCTTATTGAAGTCAGACAGAGAAGTAAAAGTTGGTAGTTTAAAATAATTATACAGTGGTTTAGCTTTTATACTAGTGCGTAATTAATTTTTTTAATTAAATTTTTTATAAAATTTTTAAATGTTGACTAATATAAACTACAATGTAACTTTTATCAAAGGAACAGTATTACACATTTATTATGCTTAAATAGAAATATGGCTGCGGTAGCCTAATGGTCATGTCATGGTTTCGGATTCGTGGCTGGCAGTTTTCGTTGAGTTGTGGGTTCGAGCTTTGTCCACTAAAGATCCACCGTGTAGCCGGGGCTGATACACGTTAAATCTGTTCGCGATCCAAAGTCCTCCCGTGGCGTGGTGTGGATGTTAGGAAAGGGGGTGCCATATCAGGTGAATTCCTCGTCACTTGACCGATGTTCAAAATTACGAGGTCCAATATAGCCCGTGTTGCTTCTAGGGCGACGTTAATAATAATAAAAAAAAACCCTATACTATTAAATAAAATATTTCGAGAAATCAAAAATAATCAGTGATACTTTCATTAAAAAAGATTAAAACCAAGAAATGATAATTTTCCAAGTCCAAACTATGAGTTTACTCAAAAACGGCTTTGTTGAGAATTCAAAATATGCAAGGAAAAATAAATAAAACTCTTTCTGATTGCTTATGATAAACATTATTTTATTATGTGCTCAAATCCATATAATGAATCATACTAAAGGAAAAAAGATTAACAATGTGCAAAGTTAGTTTCCAGGAGTGATATGTTTAGTCTCCTTGTTTGAAACTGCGTTAAGTATATGTTGTAATCTGGTGGAACGCATTCATCTGCTTTGACTACCCTTCCTCACAATAAATACTCACAATTTGCTTCTGCAGCTATACAAAACGGTTAGTCATTATGCATGGCATTACATTTTGGGCGTAGTTCCACAAAATAAATTCTTTTTTTGTTATTAAAGAAACTGAAGGAATTTGTAATTAGGGAATAAGACAACAAAAATTGTATAGATATTTAGTTTATAATTCTTGGTTTAAGGTGGCTTAAATGGGATAAAAATTAAACTCTTTCTCAAAAAAGGAGAGGGGGAGGCAATCGCCCTTTCATTCCACTGTCCCCCCCTCTGTCGGGTCATAGATGAAGGTCGCGGAAGCCTAGTGATCATGGTCGTGGACTCGTTGATGGCAATTATTGTCCAGTCGTTGGTTCGAGCCCTGATGTCATAAAAGACCCGCCGCGTAACGAGAGCTGAAGCACCTAAAATCTGGTCGAGGTCCCAAGTCCGCCCTTTGGCGGGGTGTGGAAGTTTTGAAAGGGAGGTGCCGGCTCAGGTATCATCTTGTCATTTGACCGAAGTTCGAAATGACGAGGTCCATTTCCATTAGACTTTGTGTTGCTTCTCACAGAGACGTTAATAAACAATTACATTGATCATCGTTGATTATAAGGATTTAAAATACTGATATACGCTTGCAATAAATAGACTTTGAAATGCCAAAAATAAAACAGAAGGAAAGAAATTTAGACCTTACAAATCTTGAACTTAGCTCATGATACGTGATGTTCGACAGAAGCTTCATATTTTAATTCCACTAGAGACCCATCATGTAGAGACCGAATACCTTTGTATCTGTCGTTGCTGAAAGCCCTCGTGTTTATGTATTGTGGATGTGGTAAATGAGTTGCCAGCTCAGGTATCAATATCGTCATCTAACCGTTCAAAATTATGAGACGAAGAAGGCTGTGATTAATGGGACTTGATGTTGTACAGGAAAAGACGGCTGGATAGCATTCAATAAACATACAGAGAAACGTAAAGATATTATATATTTATTAATTTCTAGTCTGTTTTTTGGATTGATTAAAATTTAGTTTGAAAAAGAGTTGAAATTAGTCAAATCTAACGATTAAGATACTTGTTTTGATAAATAAGGACTATTTGGAATATTGAGGTACAAAAAATACACTCTTATTCATAGAGTTAAACGTACTTGTCTCGGATTTCATTTCTTGAAGGAATGGACAAGAATATAATTTTATTTCAACATTATTTGGAAGATTTTATCCTTATTATATATTTCACTGTGTTTCAGGAGATTAAATACGGTCATTATCGAATGGTTTTCATTTCAGACTTTTAATTTCTAGATAAAAAGAGTTTTTATCGAACATCCGCTGTTATATGTATTCATCTTCTACCAGTCTCTCCTTTTGCATTTGGAGGAACTTTTGTTCCTATACGGGAGAAGTCATTCAATCGAGCTGGATTTAATTGAACGATTTAGCTTCCATTAAAATTGAAATCATATTGATTTCAGATATTATGTCAGGTTCCATTTTTTTATTATTAGGAAAATGTTATAATAATACTTTTAAAATAAATTTGTGTGACTATCTTTTTTGCGCGCATTTTACGTACATTATAAAATAACATTCAGTACATTCAAATTGTATTTTCAGATGTCACCGAGAAGAGGAGCGTTGAGAAGGCTCGAAAAGAAATCGAAGCTGCGGTTGGAGACGGTGGACTGAATCTCTTAATCAACAATGCAGGGACTGCAAAGTGGCAATACATCCCTCAAACCACTAAAATGAATTTACAGCACCACTACGAGACCAACACGGTGGGAGCCGTCACGGTGTTACAGGTGAGAAGCAGAAACATGAAACTGCTCAGAGCAGGGATTGGATTGATTGTTTATTAGCGTAGCACTAAAAGCAACATTACATCACCAAACTCTCGCGAAATTTATTCACTTCTATTTTAAATCACGAAAACGAAATTATTAGGGCTCAAACCTTATTCACAGGTCCACATTCAAAATTTAATTTTGCTTACAAAACCACTAAATGATCTCTTTCTATAAAACCCCATAATGAAAATTAAAAAAAAAAAAAAATTAAAACCTACAGAAATGTAAGGAAAAAAGTTTAAATACAAAATGTAAAAATATATATAAAAAACACACCTCTCATTATCATACAGCGTTAGTACTGAAATATCACAGCCTCTCTTTTGTTGTTTTCACAGATTCCCCCCCCCTATCATTGTTTTTCGGAATACGACATTTCACCGAGGGGCGCCATTTAAATATCTCTTCTATCATTACTTTCTCCTATAAAATGAGCATAAGCGATGACTAGCTGACGTTCGTCAATCATCTTATGTATGTATGTGAAAGCAACACGAGAGCTTTTGGCGACGGACCTCAAAATTTTGAATACCTCGGAAAGTGACGAGGACGATATCTAAGAGGACACCTTCCTATCCAAACTTCCATACCATGCAAATGGGAAGACTTTGGGTCTCGAAAGATTTAACGCGCATCAGCCTCGAATACACTGCAGGTCTGTAGAGGTATCAGGATTCGAAACCACGACACGACGAAAACCGCCGGCCGCGAGTCCACGACCGTGACCACTAGGTTACTGTGGCTACCTCAGAGAAAGGAATGACTCTTTCTTCAATTCAGATATTTCCTTTTAAAACAGTGCTTTCGTGTGGTTCAAATGTAAAATGCGAAAAAAAAAACACATCGTGAAAAAAATCAAAGGCCTAGAATTTGCTTATTTTTCTCACCGCAATGTGATAGTGATTATTTTTTACGTCACACTGGGAAGCAACGTGAGGACTACTCGTACGGATCTCCTCATTTTGAACACTGGTCAGGAGACAAGGACAATACCTGAGCTGGCACCTCCCTCCCTCTTCACACCACGCCAACAGAAGAATTTGTTACCACGACCAGATTCAACGTGCACCAGCCCAGCTACACGACATGTCTTTTATTAACATCAGGATTCAAACCCACGGCTCGATTAAAACAACACTGGCCACGAGGTCCACTACCATGAGTACTAGGTTACCGCATCCATTTCCCCCAAAATAGAATTGCATAACAGACGTAAGGACACTAAGCACTTTTCAAATAGAATATATAATGCTGGTGTTTTTTTTTTTTTTTTTCTTTTCGTCCAACATTTCTCATTACTTTGCTCTGTGTATCAGTTTTGCAGAAATAATTAACTCTATTTTTCACCCAATTCCCGATAAGCTAGAACCTTTAAATTCTGCATACAAGCTCAGTTTGGGTGACAAAACAATATCCAATTATGAAACTACTAATAAAAAAAACTTTAAAAGATTTGCTAATTTTTTTAAGACCAATAAATAATAAAGACCAATAAAGCAAGAAATATGTACATTAAGAAAAAAAATTTTAATAATAAAGACCAATAAAGCAAGAAATATGTACATTAAGAAAATTTGAAAAACCAAAACATTTATGAGGCAAAAGAGTTTTAAAAAATAAATAAAAGACAAAAAATATTTTTTTCTTCGTAAGAAATTAAATGAAAGTGTTTTGAAAGTGTCTATTTATCATCATAAATAAAATTTTAAGAAAAGAAAGTTTTTTCACAATCCAGCTGAAAATTGTTGACTAAAAGTTGAAGTGTTGTGATGATTACAGATGCCTAATTAATCTAGGATTGCGTGCAACACTAGTTAGGATATATATATATATATATATATATATATATATACAAACTAGTGTTTTATATATATATATATATATATAAACAGCCTATGTTGCTGTACATCCCAGTAATTTGCCGATGAACGCTTTAGTTCAAAAAAATTTTCTGCTGGATTGAAAAATCTTCCCTTTTTTCTTATTTATGATGATGATAAACTATCATTTTCAGTACATTTTCATTTAATTTCTTACTGGCCGAAGAAAAAACATTTTTTTTTTATTTTTTAGTTAGCCAATCTAGGGGCTATTGCTTTAGATGGATCACTTTTGGCGCACTAGATCACTTTTCAATTTCTTATCGTATGCTTCAATTTTAATTACATTTAGCTTAAAAATATTCAATTTAATAATTTATCGTTTGCTTCAATTTTAATTACATTTAGCTTAAATATATTCAATTTAATAATTAATCGTTCCCTTTAATTTTAATATCGGAAAAGTTTTCTATTGTCCATTTCTCGATATTTCATCGTTTACTTTAATTCTTTTATTTAATCGAGTAATTTAATAAAGATTATAAAAAGAAGCGCACCTTGGAGGGCTAAATCTGTTCTTTGCAAAACTTTGCACAGAACTTTCGATTTTTCTTCCCCCTCTTTTTTGCTTTTTAAAATTCTCTTTAATTATAATATGTTATTATTATTGGTGATAATATCAGATTCCCTTATATTGTTCAAAAAAATTTTCTAATTGCATTTCTGTTACCCAAAAAAGGAATTTTTTTTTCTTCAGGAGATGCTTCCATTGCTGGAGAAATCAGCATCTGTCAAGAGTGCTGCCGAAAAGAGCCGTATGAGTGTCTCCAGAGGTGCTGTGGTCAACATTTCTGACAGGCACGGTTCCATAGCAGAGCTGACCGATGTTCACATGGAAAACTGGCGAGGACTTATGGGCTACAGGTCAAGCAAGGTCGAAATTCATACTTTTATGCGTAGAAATAAAGATACTCTTACATATTTTGGTAAATCTCAACTTAGCTGGACAAAATTAATAAAGGCCAATGGCTGAAAGGGAATTAAATTAAGGTTTTAACGAAATAATTAACTTCTAAAAAGATTTTTTTTTTCATTATTGACGTTCAATTTTTCTGCATTTGATTGTCACCTTGAAATTAACCTAAATTCCAAGCTTCGTAAAATTCTGTTTGACAGCGTTGAAGGTTTGAAAAAAAAGTCCCTTAAGACCGCGATAGCCTAGTGGTCATGGTAGTGAACTTGCGGCCTGCTTTATTTTCATCGAGTCGTTGATTCGAGCCCAGGTTCGACTGAAGAACCACAGTGTAGTGGGGCTAATGCACAATAAATATAATCGAAGTCCCAAGTCCTCACGTTGGCGTGATGTAGGAGTTAAGAGAAGGATGTGCCTCCTAGGTGGCATCCTATTCGTTTGACAGAAGTTCAAAATTACGAGATTGATTCCCAATAGTCCTCATGTTGCTTTTCAGTGCGACATTAATAAACAATCAAATCCCTAATGTTAATTGTGTATCTCTAACATTTGACAACATACAATTTTCTTTTCGACATTTTTGAACTATATTTATATCAATCGATAGTTAAATATATCTCATTTCTAAAAATATAAAAAATTAATATTGCGAAACATAGGAGCTATTAATTACAGTTACATTGTAGCACATAAAATGCTTAAATATTTGAAATTTCTCATGACATGGGCCCGTTAATTGAAAATTTGATTTAAATCTCTGCATTGTGGCTGCGGACTTGTGGCCGGCGGTTTCAGTCGAGTCGCGGGTTCAAGCCTTGATGAAACTAAAGACCCGCCGTGAAGCAGGGGCTGATGCACGTTAAATCTGTCGGGACATTAAGTCCTCCCGCTTGCGTAGTTCAGAAGTTAGAAGAGGTGGTGCCATTTCAGATTTCGTCCTCATCACTTGACTTAGGTTCAAAATTGTGAGGTCCGTCGCCAATAGCCCGTGTTGCTTCTAGAGCGACGTTAATAAAAATCAAACCAAACTAAATCAATTCCTACATTAGTGTTAGAGCGTCGTGGTAGCCGAATGATCATGTTCACGAACTCATAGCTAATATTGCTTCTGTCGAGTTGTGGGATCTACTTAAGACCCGTCGTCTAGCGTTCTCGGCTGTCTGTCCTATCATGTCCCATATACCATTAATCATATTTTAATTCGCTGCCCTGCGTTACATATGTGGGGACTTATGTGGGGAAAACTCCCACCGAAATTTATCTGCAATTTTTACATGAAATCGGTTATTCACATCATATTAAAGATTTTAACCCTGTCATATTTTTCTACCTTTCTATCCATTTAAATTTTAAAAACTGTTTATAAACAAATGTTTACGGTAACTTATTTTGTGGTATAACATTTTTACCACAAACGCACTTATTCCGTAGAGTAGCTGGGCTGATACACGTTAAATATGTTGCGGTTCCAAATCCTCCCATTGGCGTGGTAAGGAAATTTGGAAAGGGGGTTGTAAGATCAAGTATCATCGTCACTATGAGTTCTGTCAACAACAGCTGTCGTGTTACTTCTGAATGCGTCATTAATAAACAATCGATCGAGCAATAAAAACCCATTAATTTAGAAATATTCTGTAAGAATCTAGCACCCGCACCTGGCAGCAGATAAAGCAGAGATGGGGATCTGGCAGCAGGTCAAGTATATAGAGGAGTACCTGGAAACGATGGAGGATGTTTTTTTATATATATATATATATATATATATATATATATTGAAATCCAACGGAATCGGTTGGAATCGACTTTTTTTGTGATAGGAAAAATTTTGAAAAAACAAAAGTCTCTGAAATTAAAAAAATTAACTTGTTTCACCTGCGGATCAGATAAACATTTTGGGTGGGATTTTCCGAAGAACAAAGGAGTTGATAATAAAACGCTTAATGTGAATAAAGTTTCCACGGAAGGGACAGAACTGGAAGATGGGACAGTAGCTGTTAGAGTTTGACTTGCTAGGTAAAGTCCTTCCTAGGCAAGCTATTGAAGACAAGTTAAGCAAATTAGTGAAAACTTCTATCAGTGTAGATGGGAAATTAGTCCATGCGCTGGTGGATTCTGGTACGGAAATTACTGTTGTCAAAAAGGACTTAATTCCTGGAATTTCGGTAGAAGGGGCTTCAATGATTTATTTGAAAGATATTTTCAGTCCGGCGGTTAAATGTCCTTTAGTAATGTTCCGATTGGTCTTGCTACCGGTGGCCAGGTTAATGTGGTGCACCAGCAAGTGTTATGTGCTTTGGCAGAAGTTTTGGTGGAAGATGTGTTGCTTTCACCAGATATTTTAGTCATGTTGGGAGGAACCCGGAGTGAAGAGAATTCACTGGCTCAAATCTCTCAGTACCTGGGAGGTGACTCAGGAGCTTCAGGTGAAACTGAGGTCTCATCTGGAATTCTGCTAGAGAAAGCACCGGAAAACGTTGAGGATTCTCAAAGTAATATTACTTCATGTCGGAATGAAGTGGGAACTACGATTACTAAGGACAAGGAGGTGACCGCTGAAACGGATAATTGAAGCAGGGTGGCTGACAGTTTTCACTCCGAGCAAGAGTGTTGTGCCGGATTAGCATTGGCTTTGGAGCACGCCAAAGAGGGCAAAGGAAACTACTATGAAGTAGATGGGTATCTATTTCATAGAGATAAAAAACTCGGGATGAGTATTGGACAACTAGTACCTCTGTGTTCAGTAGTCATATGGGTCCCAAGAAGATGCTTGAACGGATCAAGTATTCCTTCTTTTGGGAGGGCCTGAGGACCGATGTTAAGAAGTTTTGTGAATCCTGTAAAGAATGTCAACTCACTAGATCGGTCAGGAATAACGACAGATAGCCTATTACACCTGTGGCAAAGCCTGAATAACTATTTCAGGTAGCTCTAATAGATTTGATAGACCCAATATATCTACCAAGCTCAAAGGGACATAAATATATCTTGTGTCTGGTAGATCAGCACACTAGGTGGGACGAGGCTATGTCCTTGATCAGTCTTAGTGCAAAAGAAACCTGCGAAGCTTTGTTAAGCATATTTTCAAGGACAGTCATACCAAATGTTATCACTTCAGATAACGGAACCAATTTACCTTTCCAAGTGCATTGTGATGCATCGGATTATGGTGTAGGAGGTTGTTTGACACAGCAAGATGCCGAGGGAATTTATAGGCTAATAGCTTTTGCTAGCCAGAAATTCAATGCAACCCAAAAGAACTGGGCAAGCATCGAGAAGGAAGCGTGGGCAGTGTTATATGGGTTAAATAAGTTTGACAAGTGGATTTACGGTGCCAAGGTGGCGATCATTTCGGATCATAATCCCCTCAAGTACCTAAATCAAACAACCCCAAAAAGTCCTAAGCTAACCCGGTGGGCACTGGCGTTACAGAGATAGAATCATTCCATCACCCACAGACCAGGGATGCAGCATAGAAGTGCTGACGCACTGTCTAGATTGAGATAAGGATTGTGTATATTTGTGCATTTTTTTGTATAATATATATTTTCTTAGCATTTGCATGCAATCCCATTATAGTTTAGATATTTCTGGGAACATAGTCACTTATTTCAATTGTGTGAACTATTTATTTTATTAGATGTGTTTCTTTTGAAGAACTTTGATTAGAACAATCAGAAAGACTATTGAATTTTAGTTATTATTTTTCATGTTTTTGAATTTTCTGTTTTGAATTTTCTGTTACCACTCTTTGTGTGGGGAGTGGTAAAATCAACCACAAGTGGCTAATTTTACTCTTAAGTGGGGCGTGTAAGAATCTAGCACCCATATCTGGCAGCAGATAAATCAGAAAGGGGGATCTGGCAGCAGGTCAAGTATATAGAGGAGGACCTGGCAACGATGGAGGAAGTTTTTTTTTTTTTTTTTTAAAATCCAACGGAATCGGTTGGAATCGACTTTTTTTTTTGTGATGTATCTCTTAGTATACTGAAAATAAAGAAATCGGGACTGAATGTTGTAATCATTATTTTTCCTTTTGAACACCACACTGGTCATCAATCCTAGAAAAGAACCCAATATCTAACATATTGAATGTTAAAGTTACTATCTTAGAGTTTTAAGAGGCTGTATACTAATTTGAAATACTTAATTATTGGTCCATTTACCCCCCCCCGGCGGATAACGTGAAATATTAAGAATCTTTTAAGTGAACTAAATAGACCCATTAAGTTTTATTTCGGTCAAATTAATTAAGGAACCGATTAGCATCTCAAAACTTGCTTCTCTTTGAGCCTTTAACATTGGTACTGCTAAGAATGCTATTAATTTAATGTGAATTATTTATTTATTGACACCCATTTTTTCTATTTTTTAATCATTCGCTTTCGTTTTCTTCCCGTTTGTGATGCATAATCTTGAGGAAAAAATTACCTGCAATTATCAGTTTGTATTCCAGGGAAAGTAACTAAAAAGTTTCTTAGTATCTTCAAGGGTTTCACTCTTCGGGCTATTTCAAGAGGAGTTAATTCAAACCAACTAATCATTAATGCACATGAACTTTCCGAGGGCTCTTCAAAACAATAACCGTAAACAGGTCGCGGCTAATTGTCATGTAAAAATTTATTTTTTACTCAGTCCTGTAAACTAGTCCATTAGGAGCCGAATTATTCACCGCTATTTTTAAATTGACACATTAACTGTTGAACTAATTTAATAAAGACGTAGGCACAAAAAGTAAGAAGAACGTATGATATGTGAAGACTAGATTACAATTGAATATAGCCTTAGATCGAAATGATAACTCCCCGCCAAAAAAACATGACAAGATTTCGCAGGATCGTCGCTTAAGGACGGATGGGGTGTGAAAGTAAAACGCTTTTCGTTCTTCACTTTTGGTGACAAACGTCCCAGTCTAAACTTTTGCTTTCGTCGACAAAAAATTGTTCTCCGCGAGTGGCTTTCGAGCTTTATGAGCATCTAAACACTTGTCATACCCTCATTATTCCACTCGATAATCTTTTGTGAAATCTAGAATCGAACCCGTGGCCAGCACTTGAAACGCGAAGCTTACGACCATCATCACTCGACTATTTGGTTTCTGCTTTACAAAAAAAAAATTAAGAAACTGGTTTTTTGTTTTTTTTCGTAAAAACTGTAGTTACGATTTTCTTTTATCTTGAATAGTTCTACATGGGTCAATTGATGTTCTAGTACATGAAAAGGATGTTGTCAACTGTATTTAAACTGTTGAAGTTTGAAAGTACATTTAAACTCTTCGACAGTATATTTATTATTGAATTCATATGTAGCAGTTTTCAAATATACAAAGAACTTTTCGTGAACGGAACAAATCTTAAGAAAGTATTCCTCAGACATTTCTTTAAAAAGATTGGAATGAAAGTTTCACTGAGAAAAAATTTTGTATTGATTGTTTTTCATCTTTTAACAAGATTAGTATTTTGTGTCTCATTTTCTCAATAGTTATGCTGATATTTCATTGTCTTTTTCTACCACCCTTTTCTTTTACCTGAAAATTATTGATTGATTGGGTTATTGGTTTTATTAATGTCGCACTAAAAGCAACACGAGGGCTATTCGTGACGGACCTCATAATTTTGAGCCTCAGTCAATGAGAAGGATGACACCTAATCTGGCACTTCCCTCTCAGAACTTCCCCACCATGCTAATGGGAGAACTTTGAGCCTCGACAGATTTAACATGCATCAGCCTCGGCTACATTGTAGGTCTTTCAAGGCTTGAACTCACGACTCGACGAGAACCGCCGGCCACGAGTCCACAGCCATGACTTACCATGACCGTGGCTACTGCGGCTCTAAAAGTTATTAAAGGCGACAACTTTGCGCAAGTCTTAAAAACACACCAATAGGATTGTTTTGATGATAAGGCTTTTACAATATTTGGGTTCACGGAGTTCACTTGAGCTGGGATTGTGCCGTGTGATCCACCGCGGCTGCATGCAGAAAGTCAAATGAAAGAATATCGGTAGTTGAATCATCTGGTCTTTCTTTCTTTTTTTAAGGAAAAAAATCAAAAATATTTCACAAAAGACTTTCTCAAAGAGACGCAGGCTCAGTTCAGGGGATGAAGTTGTAAATTCCGTGTGGTCAAATCCAATTTTTTTCCAAAAATAGTCATGAGGAATAAGAGTCGGTAGACGAGCTTAATAGGTCTTTCTGAGTGAGAAAAAAAATAAAAGTTACTGTACTATGAGTTTAAGCGTGAGGTGGAAATTAATTTTCTCATTGTTTATTAACATCGCACTGAAAAGCAACGTAAAGGCCAATGGTGACGGACCTCGTCATTTTGAACATCAGTCACGTCACCAAAACGACTGCTGAGCTGGCACTCTATTCTCGTAACTTCCCCACATCCCAATCGGAGGACTTTGATCATTTAAATATGTAGCATGCCTCAGCCCCCCCCCCACACACACATACACGACAGTTCATCTTGAACAGCATCAGGACTCAAGCGCACAACTCGATGGTGAGTTGCCGGTGGTCGCTACCAATGACCACTGGACGTGGAAGTTTGACATTAAAGTACCTTCTCATGTGTGGTTTTTTTAGTATCTTGACCGTAGTCGATGAGGTCCATTAATAAACGTAGCTTTAGAGCAACATTTGTACAAACTAAACCAATCTCTCTGAAAGAAGGAATATCCAAATTAAGTTATCATGTTTTGAATATTGATTTATACTGTTCTTCGTGAAATATTTATTACGTCACAATATTTCTATATTTACAGGCGGCTCTGAATATGGCCATGAGGATCTATGCCCTGTGGGTGAAGGATAAGGGTGTCCTGGTCGTGAACATATGTCCTGGTTGGGTAAGGACAGACATGGGTTTAAAAGATGCTGACCTGCACGTCTCGGAGAGCGTTTCCGATCTCCTGCGCCTGTTTCCGCTGCTGGATGACTCTCATCACGGAACTTTCATCGACAGAAAAGGAGACTCCATTCCGTACTGAAAAATTAATTCTTGTGTTACTTAATAATTCAGTAATCTTGCAGTTGACAATATTTATGAAATTTTATTGGACGAATAAATACGATACTTTACTGACGTCGATTCGTATCATTCTGCTTAAAGAAAACATTGCGAAGGTTTCCTAGACACAAACAAAATCTATTGTTACAATTCAGAGGGGAGAAAGCATATTTTTAACGATTATTTTAACGATCGTTTATCTTTTATTGATTCTAAAAAATTTTCTACCATGCACTAGAAATGCAGTGGTATCTATTATACTGCATTTTTTACTCAAAATTATTCTTAGAAGAAATTTCAAAATTTTTATAGAGAGTTGAGATTTATCTATATAATTCTTATAAATAAAATAATGCGGATTCACAATTGATTTCTTCAATAGAACGACTTACTGAAACTTTGCATGAATTACAACGAACTTCAATAAAACGAAAACCTGTAAAAAAATGTGCTTCGTTTATTTCATTCCACTCAATAATAGCTAATCAAAAAATAATTTTATTTAAAGCGTCATTAAAATTTTAGTTTCTTACATATATTAGTACAAGATATTTATCTTTGTAGTACAAGATGTCCATCTATTGAATAGTAAAATACGCGCAGTTTGGTCCAGATCAGACCCTTGTGGTGACCGGTAATGACAGAATAGTCCCACTGTAGCTCATGTATGTCGTAAGAGCCGACTCTAATGGATACCCATTGTCTGGGGGGGGGGTATAGCCGGGCACCCTGCCCCTGAGGATTATAACAGGGGACCTCAAGGACTTGCCATCTTTAGGTAAGTACGGGTATGACGATCCCGAGGCACCCTAGTGATCTTTTTCTTTCCTTTGGGGTTTACTGTCTTTGGTAAACACAGGTGACGCACCCCCGGGATACCCTACAGATCCTTCTCTATTTCCGACCCTCCTTCTTGTCAACCAACTTGTGTCTTTTCTTCCATTTTTTTTTCACGCCTGGACTACAGTTAAATCTTTTTTGGCGCATCATAGCCATATCTGGCTCTTGCTCCAATAAACTTTCTCACTTGACCCTTCTTGCCGGCCAATTTTTCATTGTTTTAACTTCTAGGTCACAGATTTATCTTGTTTGGCGAAGTATGGCCACATATGGCTCTTGCGACAATAAACTTCTTTATCACTCACTCAAAGAGAAACGACAATACTAGTGATGTGCAGCATTTTAAAAAAAAATTTTTGAAGTGACATACGTAGCACTACATGACGATAGCAACTCATATGATGTTATAGAGAATTTTATACAATTATAGAAACATTTTGAGACATTCAGACAGATTATCAACATTCAGAAAAGAAAGTAAACAAGGTTGATGAAAGTTTTTATCGGGATATGGAAAATAAAGGTCATTATTCCCAAAGCAAACATGCTTCAACAGTTTGTTTTGTTTAAGAATGATTTTGATTGTTTCTTAACGTTGCATTTAGAAAGAACACGAAAACTATTTGCGACGGACCTATAAATATTAAACCTCGGTCAAGTGACGAGGTCGACACCTGAGTTGGCACCTTCTTCCCCAAACATTCAAACCACGCGTGCAGGAGGATTTGGGAAGAAATTAACATCAACCCCAATTCTCGGTGGCTCTTCAGAGGCACCTGGGCTTGAACCCACGACTCGACCGAAACAACGACGATAGCAATTTGAGAGTGAAGAATGTGATTTTATAAGACTAAACCTCAATCTATTTCTTTCGATTTTATTTTGTACCTAAAAGTTTCAAGTGTTATGTTTATAGAAGAATACGAATTTAGTTACACTCGTACTACATCAATCCGTACTTAATACATTTGAAGAGGGAAAAAAGTTGGAGACATTAGGAAATGGAGATATTGAGACAGGTTTTGTGAAACTGAAATTCATGAGGTAAATAAATTATTGTTACAGATGTTTCATCGTACCGAAAAACATCATTTCCCTTCAACAGGTTATTGCTGAGTTTATCGAGGGAGCAACACACTCTCTCTCTCTTAGTAAATCCTGACGACCGTTTCGCTTTTTCGAATTATAATTTATTGACGTCGCCCTTTGAAGAAACAAGATATTTGTTGGCGACTGACTTTGTCTGTGTGAACTCGGTCAAGTGACGAAGTCGACACCTGAGCTGGAACCCAACTCATACCACACCAACTTTAGAACGTGGAGCTTCGAGCAAATTTAAACGTGATTCAGCCTCACTACGCGAAATAGCTTTAGTGCCATCAGGACACGAAGCTACAAGTCGGCGAAAACAACACCGACCACGAACTCTCGACCAAGACCATTCGGCTACCGTTGCCACTCCCTCTTTCGAATTGCCAAAGAGAAAAAAAATCCGTTAGCAGGCGGGAGATCAAATTTATTTGAATTCTATACCATAAGGAACTGTGATGAAAAGTCTATTTTAGTGTGCCAACCGGGCATTTTAGTGGCAAGTTACTGAGTAATAATACTCAAGTATTGAATGTATACGAAAATCATAAAGAAATTGTCTTCGAATTCGAATTTCATTGACTGCAATTTTTAGAAAAAGGTTATACAATTTAAATTATGAAAATTAATATCTGTGATTCATATATGCGTGTGTATTCGCTGCCGTTAGTCATGGTCACGAACTCATAACATCCATTGTTTCCATTGAACCTTTTATACGTAGAAGGAAGTGCCAGCTCAGATGTCGTCATAGTTACCTGAGTGAGGCTCGTCGTCGAGCTCGTGAATTGTTGTCGAAATTATTCAATTTGAATTTTGTTAAAGTTGAGGAAACTTGTAATGTGCATGATTATTCCTTGATAAATATTAGAGAAATTTATTACATTAATTTAGATAAAGGATTTCTCAATTTTTTTTGTCTCTTTTTTTGGGGGACTGGCAAGAATAATTCGTATTAATTTTTATTAACGTTGTACTTAGCAGTGAAACGAGGGCTATTGGGATTTTGAGCCACTAGCACCACAGCCAATTCTAAATGAGAAATACTTTCGTAGTTTTGAATCACATCAGATGACGAGGTCGACTCCATAGCTGGAACAAGAGGATTTAGCTGGCACAGACTTAACCTGCTTCAAGATGGTTCTTTTGTGAAATCAGGACTTGAACACACTGAATTATTACCAGTTGGGAGCTTGCTTCTATCACCACTCTGCCACTTTTTACGACCTGCTTCTGATTATAAAGGAAACATATTAACAGTTGACTACAAGCTACAAATTGATAGAAATGGGAGAGATTGTCAAAGGGGTTCAAGGATCGCTTTTTTCCTTTCTGATTATTAAAAAATTAAAATAGAAGATTTTTTTATTTTTTCTTTTTCTCGCAGTTATTTTGCTTGAATGTTGTTTCTAAATTGTCTGAATCATTCGATGCATGAAACTTTGGAAAACGGGGAAATGAATTCAAGGTGGATTATTGTAAATATTTTTACCAGGTTGAAACGGTTCCGCTTAGAATAACATTCTTTGTTGCTCCGTGTCTCCCTCATAAATCAATCTATGATTCCCCCTATTTTTGTTAAACAATGCAACATCACTTTCTTTTGGTAATGTTGGGACTGTTTCACTATAAATAGTCTCTATGTCCTCTAGTGGGGAGGTTAGAATTGAAGATCCTGATTGATGCTACTTGAGCAAAGTTCATAATTGCAAAATCAATGCCGTAGCTCTCGTGTTGAGCGACTTAAAAAACCCAAATTAGAAAATCGTGTGTTAATTTATAAATATTAAAGGCAGTGTCCCTCGCCTAATTTATTTTGATATTAGAGCGATATTGGAACTGATATAAACAATATATTATATCTCAGACAACTTTCAATTTTTGTCACAAAAACTACAGGGCTGTTATCTGCGTTGGTGTTTTCCCTTTGAGCTCATTTCGAAGCCGACTCTTTCTTTATGTGGCTGTTTATTAATGTCGCAATGAGAAGCAACACGATGTTTAATGGTGATGGAGATCGTAATTTTGAACCTCGGTCATGTGATGAGGATGATACATGTGAAGGAACCTCCCACTCCAAACCTCCATACCATACCAATAGAAGAACTTGGGATCTCGACATTTAATGTGCATCAGCTCCACTATACATCGGGTCTTAGGTGACCTCAAGGCTGGAACCCACGACTCGACGAGACGTCGGTTGCAAGCCCGCGACCATGACAATTAGACTACCAAGTCCCCCTCCCCTTTCTATATGACTCACAATTCTTATGAATTCACTTCTTGTGATCTCAGATTTAAAGAAGACGCGATGACAAACATTTAAGGCTTGTTATGTAGTTAGATGAGAAGTGAACCACATGACATTCGAGGACGATGCGGAGTTAACCACAAGACACGTGATCGAACGAAGGGTCGAGGATAGCCATATCTGGCTCTTGCGCCAATAAACTTTACATTCACTCACTCACTCCCCAAATGAGTGTTTTTTTTAAGAAAAAAAGAGAGAGAAACTAACGTTCATTCAGATTCTTTATTCTATCAACATTAAATGATTCATCTGGAGAGTGATATCGAATGAATTGGTTTAAAAAAAAACTGGAAGTAAATCATGGCGTATAGATTATTTGAGAACTTGTTAAAGCACAGCAGCAAATCTAAACGCATGTTTGAGAATTCGCCTCTATTTGAGATGCCTTTTCAATGTTCTTGGCTTTTCATAAGCAAAATGAAGTTGCAGGAGTGTGGAACACTAATAATTTTCATTTGCTGGAGAAAATCACAGCTTCGTTAGCTATCTAACCCATGTGCATGAATGAATACAGATGCCCTCAGGGGCTTACCTACTTCAGGTAAGTACGGGCTTCACGAACCCGAGAGACCTGAGTGATCTATTTCTTTCCTATGGGGTTTACTGTCTTTGGTAAACATGGGTGACGCGCCCCCGGGATACCCTAGCGATATTTCTCTATTTTCGACCCTCCTGCTTGTCTCAACTTTTCTCCTTTCGTTTTCCTTTCTTCTTCGTCTATAACACAGATTCTTACGCTTTTCCATTTCATTTAACAGATATATTTTGTTCAAATTTACTTTCGTCATATTTTTCCTTTATTCTGTTTTGTTGGTATCCGTTTTGTTTCCCATTTTCCTTTTTCTCTCTGTTGGCTTGCCAACCCGCATGTTTGCCGTGTGCGGCGTCCCGTAAGGAGGAAAGTGGGATCCTGGGGATACCTTTTGCGTTCCCTTTGGCCCATGCTTCGCTGTAGACGGGTGGCAGGAGTGAGCCCGCTTCTGTCAATCGGCTGGTGGTAAGCCTCTTTGTGGATTCCTCCGCAAAGAGACACTGCTGTAGGGCTAGTGCTGCAGATAAGGGGTGCATCAGGTTTCCCGGTGGATCCTCGCCCTGATGCTGCAGTGTTATATCCTGGTTGACCTTCAGGTAAGTGCCGTGCCTGGCAATCGTCATCTCCCTCGTTGGACTCCATGGTGGGTGGAGGCACGCCAGGATGAACAATCTCTTTCTTCTATGGATCCTCATATTTCGTGCCTGGGTAAAGGCCTTAATTTACCCACAAACATTAACATTGATGAAACTGCCAAACATGCTCGATATCTGATCCTCTCTTTGCCAAACAATAAAATGTCCCAACAATCTCCGTTTGCAATACAGAAAGCGTTACTTGGTATCGGTGGTGAACCGAAATCTGTCAAAAAATTAAAATCTGGTGACCTGCTTATCGAGACAAAAACTTCTGTACAATCGAAATCATTTCTATCCGCAAAAACCTTTCTTGATTCTCCTCTAAATGTCTATCCTCACAAATCTCTCAACTCTTGCCAAGGTGTAATTTCTGAGCCTGACCTGTTGTGCTCATCCGAAGCGGAAATCCTCGATGGATTTTCCGATCAGGGTGTCACTCAGGTCAGAAGGATCATAATTAAAAAAGACAGTTCTGTTTTTCCAACTAAACATTTAATTTTAACTTTTAATAGTCCTCAATTGCCTTCAACTATCAAAACAGGTTATCTAAACTGCAATATCCGGCCTTATATTCCGAATCCTCTGCGCTGTTTCCAGTGTCAGAGGTTCGGTCACTCAAAATCTGCATGCAGGGGACAATTAACTTGCTCTAGGTGTGCGTCCGTTGGACACTCTTCCACGGATTGCCAACTGGAGCCCAAGTGTGTTAATTGTTCCCAACTTCATACTTCAAATTCAACAATATGCCCAAAATGGCAAATGGAGAAAAAGATCCAAGAAATAAAAACTATTCAGAATATTTCATACACAGAAGCCCGCAAATTAATAGTTCCACCACTTTCTCAAACTTACGCTCAGGCCGCTAAATCATCTATATCAACGTTCACCCAAACCGATCCTTCTGTTACAAAAGTGATATGCCCGCCTCTTCACCGTCTTAAGCCATTGTCTTCCCAATCCAAATCGAATCCTTCGTCTTTTCCAACGTACACTGTAAATACATCATCGTCATCTACTCAGGCAGATATTTTACCTTCAATAGTTCCTATAAAAGCTACTAAATCTGTAAATGCTCCTAGTTTTAATGCAAAATCCAAAAAGAAGAATAAATTAAATAGCCCGTACCGAAACATTTCACATCCTACACTAAACAATAAACCCAAAATTGATATTAAATTAAATGCTTACAAAAAAAGTACCCTACCACCTAACCTTGGAGATGACGATGATTGCATTTTATACGATGTCGATGATTGCATTTTATACGATGTCGATGATTCCTGGCTCATGGATGCCATGGACCAAGTGGAACATACTAACTTGAAGCAAAAGATATTCGGATTAAAACTTAGCTTATAGTGTTTTACTCTTTTATCTCATTTTAGTCTAATCTGATTACGATTTTATCCCTTTTAAACAGCGATTTCCTTTCATAATTATTAACATTGATTTTAATTTTCTACTAATTGGTCAAAATAGGATTTTAAATTTTGCCTAAGCACTATGTTTTAACTACTTTTTATATATCACCTGGTTTGGCGCAGCATATCCATACCTGGCTCTTGCGTTATAAAATTCTAAAGTCACTCACTAATGAATACAGATAATTATTTTTAAAAAGACTTTCCTCCTTTTTACGCATTACGCATTTCATGAAATTATCTTGTAATTCTTTTCAATCTTTTCGAGATAAAATCTGCTTAAAAATGGGATTCTTAACACTGTTTGAGAATTTCGAATAAGATAAAATTTTCGATTTGGCATTTTTTTTAATATTCAGCAATATCCATTGGAAATTTTATTCTTATTCTTAAAATTTTTTGTTTCAATATTTTCATTCCATCCTTGAAACATGAATTTCTGGCTTTGGAAGGCCTAGTGACAATGGTTGCGGACTCGTGGCCGTATGTTTCCGTTGAGTCGTGGTTCGAGTCTTGATGCCACAAAAGACTAGCCGTGTAATCGAATATGATGCACGTAAAATCGTTGAGACTCAGTCTTCTCTTTCAAGTGGCGTGGTGGGGAAGTTAGGAGAGGAGTGCCAGCTCAAGTGCCGTCCTCGTCAATTGAGAGGGGCCGCGGTAGCCTAGTGGTCAAGGTCGTGGACTAGCGGCCGGTGGTTTTCGCTCAGTCGCGGGATCGATCCTTGGCCGCCAAAGACCCGCCGTGTAGCCGGAGCTGATGCACGTTAAATCTGTTCGGGGCCCAAAGTCCTCCCGTTGGCGTGGTGTGGATGTTAGGAGAGGGGGGTGCCAGTTCAAGTGACCGTGGTTCACTTGAACTGGCACTTGAACTGGCTCGACCGTGGTTCAAAATTACAAGGTCCTTCGCCAATAGCTCTAGTGTTGCTTCTAGTGCGACGTTAATAAAAACTAAAACTAAGACTAAACTCGTCAATTGAGAGAGGTTAAAAATTACAAGGTCCGTCGCTAATAGTCTTCGTGTCGCTTCTAGCGTGACGTTAGTAAAACCAAACTGAAATATGGATTTTGACTGTATTTAACATCTAGTAACCACATGATTCATAGCAATTCTTCTCACCCGTCTGGTGACCGGGTGTGGAAAAATAGTCCCACTGTAGCTCATGTGTGTCGTAAAAGGTGACTAAATGGGTACCCAGCGTCTTGGGGTATAACCGGGCACTTTGTCCCTGGGGATTATATCAGGAGACCTTAAGGACTGGCCTTCTTTATGTAAGTATCTTCTAGAGCGACGTTAATAAAATCTAAACTAAACTAAAACTAATCTTTATGTAAATATGGGTATCATGCTCCCGAGGTATCCTAGTGATCTTTTTCTTTCTCAAGGAGTTTACTGTCGTTGGTAAACACGGGTGACCCCCCCCCCCCGGGTTACCCTAGCGATCCTTCTCTATTTTCGACTCTTGTTCTTGCCAACCAGTTTTTAGTTTTTCAATTTTGCACTCGCCTACACCACAGCTTTTTGGTGCAGCATGGCCATATTTTGCTCTAGCACCGTTAAAAAAACTATCACTCACACATCTTTTTTTTTCCCTCCAAAAACGACTGGATCACAGTTTTATATTGTTTCGCGCAGACATATTTTGACCCAAACATATTTTGCTTTTGCGCCATTAAACACGACCATCACTCACTACTCACAAGGAACGTAAACTAATGCTTTAAGACTGAATGTACCATGAATTTTTTTCTCATCTTTTTTGTTGTCCTCACATTAGTTAAACATGGTGGACTTCCGTGACGTCATTTTCAGCTCCGGTCACCTGACCAGGACGACTAATCTCATGCTCCTTAAACAGCAATAGCTGGGAAATAATTATTCCATCGATAATTCTCTCAGTGTATTAAGTGGCCGCGGTAGCCTAGTGGTCATGGCTTATGATTCGTGGCCGGCGGTTTTCGTTCAGTTACGGGTTCGATCTTTGGTCGCTAAAGACATGCCGTGTAGTCGGGGCTGATGCACGGTAAATCTGTAGGGGCCCAAAATCCTCCCGTTGGTGTGGTGTGGAAGTTAGGAGAGGGGGTGCCAGCTCAGGTGTCGTCATCGTCATTTGACCGAGACTTAAAATTTCGAGATTCGTCGCCAATAGCCCTCGTGTTGCTTCTAGTGTGACGTTAATAAAAACTAAACTAAAACTCAGGGTATTAAAAACGACACTATTGATAAATTTTTTCCATATACAGTATCATCGATAGTACAATGAATAGTTGATTGTGGTCGTTTTGAAAAAATTACATCTTTCGTCGAATAAAAAATACATCTTTCATCGTTTTTGTAGCTACTGTTCTCATCAAAAACCATTATTTTGAATAACCATGGTCTAGAATTGCAGGGAACAAGATTTGAAGAATTTCACAAGATAAAATACACAATCACCTTTTATTCACATCGTTCCAATGATTTTATTTCACGACTGTTAAAAATAGAGACCCAAACATACCTGTGAACTACTACTTTTATTCCTGTCGGTGGTAAACATGAAACAAGGAGGTTTGGTAGTTCCTCCAAGATTTGAATCCTGATGCCACAAAACATCCCATGTGTAACGATCCCTGATGCTCAAAAGAACAAAATCATCGCCAATAACCTTCGTGTTGCGCCACTTTAATTAAACCAAGTATGAAAAGCTTGCGTAACTTATAAAAAAAAAATGCTTTTAAATATAAAAGCAGTGTCATTCGTTCTAATTAAATTCGTAATTATGGCGATATCGGAACTGATTTTAACAAAAGAATTAACTCATCGCAGTAAACTTTTTCTTTCTGGAGGCTTGTCATCCAATCAAGTGCACACTTCCCTGGATGGGTGTTTTCCCTTTGAGCTCGTTTAGAAATCGATCCTTTCTATGTGACTCACGATAACTGTCAATTCATATCTCGCGATGTCCCCAGCCCCCCCCCCCCCATTAAAAGCAGACTCGATGACAAACATTCGTGCTATGTGGTTAGATGAGAAGCGAACCGTAGCGTTCAAGGACAATGCGAACACGTGATCTCGCTCTTGAGAGTCGATAAGCCAAGCGATAATACAAGAATAATCAGTGTATGAAGAACGCCATTTCTCGTTAGGAAGGGATTGGTGACGGAACATGGAAGTGGACAGTGTTTTGGTGACCGGTGCAAACCGCGGAATAGGCCTAGAATTCGTGAGACAATTGGTGGCACTGCCGAAACCGCCTCGTTTCGTGTTCGCCACTTACAGGGACAGAAATTCTGTGGAGGTACGTTTTACATTAATCATTTTTTTTTTTTAAAAAAAAAAGGCTAACCATTGCTACTTAATTTGAGAAAAGCACATCTGGATTACAATTCTTTATTTTTAATGATATCCGAATTCTGACGAAGTCTGATATTCATAACCTAGAGAAACGCATCAACAGTTCCATTAGAATTCTTCCGTAAAAAAAGTCCGACACCATTTCATCTCCCTTGCAGTAAAATTTCGCCTAGCGCTTATGTGCAACCCTAGACAATAGAGTATAGTTGCAGCTATAGACAATTGTCCTTAAGGTCATTTGAAAAAACAGCCCATAGAGAACACACAATCAAAACCAACCGAACGAATACATGCTTTCACTTGTCGTTTTTATTATATTAACGCCAAATTATTTTGAATAATAAAAAATAGAATTAATTTTTAAAGAAAAAGTGGATTTTTTATTGATCTTCAAATTTAATAATATCGAATATTATAGCACGAATTTTGTCACCAATAACTTTTGCGTTTCCTTTAAGTGCGATACATTTCAAATAATCAAAAACAACAAAGTTACTTCCGCAGGGAAAGAATTTTAAATGAAATACAATATTCACATCAACGAGCAATTGAATTCAAATATGAGAAATTTCCATAGAAGTTATCTATCTTGGGGAAGAAAAGAAAAAACAGGGGAATACATGGGGAAAAAATTTACAAAATATATAAATGTATTCCATTCAAAACGTGTTCATTATTATATTTCTAATGTTAACCGGTTTTACTAAGCACAATATACGAGTACTTCTAGGACTATGAACTAATTTGTTAATATTACACCAAGTAACCACACGTGGGCAGTTGGTGATGACCTTAAAATTTTGAACCTCGGTCAAGTGAAGAGGACAATCCACGAGCTTGTCTCCTCACGCCAATGTGAGGAATTTAAACTCCGCCACACGACGCATCCTTGGAGAAAATAAAGCCCTAATTCCCTATAAGAGTTGAGCAACACTGGCCACGAGCTCGGAATTCTCATAACTTGACAACTTCGGTTTTCAAGACGAGAGGAACGACATTTCAATGAACTTCTGATGCAGGATGCAATCGCTTAAGGGAGAATTTCGTTACAAAAAAGGTCCCCATTTAAGAAATTCTTACTTGTTTGAAATCAGCTATGTAGTGTCTCATATCAGTTTGGGCAGAGAAAGTGACGTGTTAAAGATGGACTAAGAGGTATACAAAATAATTTTTTAAATGTAAAATAATATACAATTTATAAAAGCCTTGGGAGTTTAACTGACATGCCTAAGTATTTTACTGATGTGGCCGCGGTAGCCTAGTGGTCATGGCTTAGGATTCATGGCCGGCGGTTTTCGTTCAGTCACGGGTTCGATCCTTGGCCTCTAAAGACCGCCGTGTAGTTGGGGCTGATGCACGTTATATCTGTCGGGGCCCAAAGTCCTCCCGTTGGCGTGGTGTGAAAATTAGGAGAGGGGAGTGCCAGCTCAGGTGTCTTCCTCGTCACTTAACCGAGGTTCAAAATTACGGGGTCTATCAGTAATCCCTCGTGTTGCTTCTCGTGTTCTAGTATGTAGCTATAGTACTTAATGAATTAGTAAAGGTATTTACTGATTCATTAAGTACTATAGCTACATAATTACATATGAGATCAAAAGAAGTATTAACGCCTCAAGATTTTATCAATCCCATATTATTTTTCATTATTGTCTTTTTGTCCGTCTTGAAATAAAAGTAAGATGAAAAATATTTCACTTGTATCTAACCCTTTTGATAGTCTGAAAATGTTAGGCTAAAAAATAATTACGAGAGTCATATGTGATTGCAAATTTTAAATTCAATTGGACGTAGTTGAGTATAAGGTCTGGGCCCCCAGCCTTCCATCCCGTCACTACTTGAACATACTGTAGTACGATATTGCCATTGCAGTTATACGTAGAAGATGAATTTCGGATAATTTGGATGGCAGGAAGTGGATTGAAATCAGAGTACAAATTTTGTACTGGAAACATATGAATAGCAAGCTAAATAAAAAAAAAAAAAAAGGAAGAGAAGAAGAAAAAAGAGAAAAGCATGTAAAAATTATCGATTTCACTAATGAGAACCATTGTAACCTCAAATCTGAGTTTTTTAGAATAAATGTAATTGAGGAGGTATAATTTATTATCGAATGCGTAATTTTTGTGTGTCCTATTCTTAGATATTTAATTTTAATAATTAAGAACCATTTAATTAAGAACTCCGAAGAAAATGTGTATTCAGGTATATGTGTATTGCAGATGTAGACGGAAAAAATATTTTGCTCTTCGACGAATACTTGTTTATCGATCTTTCTGATTTAATGACGTTTTATGCGGAATATATAAACTAAACACATGTGTCAAGAAGAGTAGGCATTTGTAACATGTTTTTCCCTTCCCCCTGCCTATTCATAAACTCTAGTAACAGGCATATAATGTTAGAAAATCACAAGTTTCCATAACAGAATCCATAGGATTTCTATTTTTCGTTTTAAACTTACCTTGCCTGGATTTTACATGAAAACACGAGAAAAGATTTTTTTATCAAGGTTTATTTGAAACTTAAATTTGTCCACATATAATGTCGGATGCTAGCTGACCCGGTTGCTTAGTACAACTCATACGTTTCTGTAATTTCTAATCAGTGCAGCTTTTAGAATGAATTCCTTTCTAATGAATATTTTATGAAAAAAGCCAAATTGTGTGGAAAAAAGTATTTAAGGTAATATATTAATTACATAAAAGTAATTAATATAGATGTGATGGGTTGACTTACATAAACATTCCATTGGAATCAAATCATCCATTTGTTGCCGATTATGGATGAATACACAAGCAAATCAAATACATGTTTACAGGTGAGTATAGTTCATGAGGTTCTAGAGTTTGCATTGAAGTGGTAACCACTTACAACATGTCGGAGATATCTTGTGGCTACCTACTCATGGTCAGTTCTGCTTCGCGATACTCCAGTTTGATATGCCTCCTGCGCGACGGTTACCATCTTACTCTATTGTGACAACCTTGCGATCTCCACGGCTTCAGGTGACTTGAGAATCGAAGGCAGCGTCTTCTGTTACAAAACTTGTCAACGTTAAGTTCACTGCTTTTTTCTATTCCACAGGCTCTCAAGAAGATAAGGGAGACTACCAAAGGAACTCAAGTATTATTGATTAAAATGGGTAAGTTTTTGTTTCAACACTATTCTATCTATTTTCACACCTCGCGTATGAACATAGTGGGTCTTCCATCAACGAACATTTTCTGAAAATTAGAAGACCTGAGACAGGCACAACACTCTATGAAATTCACTAAATTTATGGCTAGGATTTTTTAGCACATTCCTATTATCTGCACGTACATTTTCTCCATTCGGTAACCATGGCTCATTTTCAAAGCTTACGCGTTACACAAGCACATGTACATGCACGTAGCACAAATGTGCTTGTATGAAAAGATATTTGTACTCTTTATATTTGAGAATCTTTATGCTCGTTCCCTTCCCGTAGAGCACTTTTTTTTTGTAGTAAGCAGTAATAAGAATGTGGAGTTGAGAAACGAAAAATTTCATAGGATACCATCTCCTCGCTCTCCATGACTCAAAACAATTAACGACAATTAAAAATTTCTTCTGACTGACCTAGAAGAAATTTTTTTTCTCACGCAGGTGATTAGAGGGCGGACTGCTGGAAGGAAGCCCTCAAAAACACAACAAAAATCAATAGCTTCCTCCCCCATGATTTATCAAACATCAGAGAATGAAAAAATATTTGGTATTCTATAAAGTTGTTCTCTTTTTCTCTTAAAGATTGAATTTTGAGGATGTACAATGTTAAAAACTGTAAACAAAAATCGTAACATCCGAATGTTTTTTTATAAACATCTCGAAATACGTGTGTTACTTCTTCGTATTTCTTCTAATACTTTGACATTAAAAAATGTAAACATCTGTGGTTTAATTTTGTTTCCGCTCTTAAAATTTCCTCACATCATTTGTGGATATTAGCTGTATAGATTTTGGGTTTCTTTCTCTCAAAATTCCTTATTTCCACTATGAAGAACTGCGTTTTACTGAGATGTTAAACGATAACGAATTTCGTAGCCTTCCACCGAAGACCATTCATGCGTGGCACGTCAAATGGCGAACTAAGTTTTTAAGAAGATCTGATTTGGAAATTAAGAGAGGAAGGTCTGGCGTCATTACTTGTTTGGAAAAATAACTTCACCTAAAGAACAAAAACAAGTCTTTGTTTTGTAAAAGAAGTGGCTGCAACAATTTTTGAAGCACTTGCCTTCGGTCACTCTGCGTAGGATCCTCCACTTGGTTCTGTCATCCAGGATCTCCTTTTGTCCTCTTCCGGGAATATTTTAATGTTTCCCAACTATTTATAATTTTTGGTTTTTTGAAAACAAAAATTTCGCTTAACTACTTTTCCAATTTTTCTAAGAGATTTTCCTTACTCAGCCATTTTAACGACCAGGTCTCTAACATGAACTACAGTTTCCATTTTGGAACTCATTTTGAAGATTAACTATTAATATTTTTACAAGAAAGTCATACATAAGGATCTAAATCCAATGTCAGTATTAAACGCAAAAACTTTAGTAAAATAGTAGTAGTTAATTTATCAGGTTGTGGTCATTTTCTACATGACCTCAAGTGTGCTTAATTTTGTGACATCAATTCGTGTCATTTAGTCAGAGAACGCAAATAATTTGATTGTTACATTAATTTCATGTTTACTTTTTCGATAAATATATTATTTAAGGAGTGATTTATCTTTACTCTTAAAAAAACTTTTACATAAAACTTTTTGCCTTATGTTTGTATTTTCAAAGTAAAGAAAGAGAGTGTATACTCAATTTTGGGAGCCAGTGTATAAATTCATTTTACTGCTTGTCATTTCATACGTTTCAAATGCTGAAGAATTCTTGTAAACCTTTTGTAATTTAATCGAATTATAAGATGTTTATTATTTTTATAAATTTTTATAACTAAAATTTAGACGATATCTAACTACATGAAATAATTCAACCCATGAAATAATTCAATGACAAAAATAAAGCTCTTAGAAGGAAGTATTGCTCAATTCTAATCTCGTAAACTATCATTCCTTACAATTGTATCCATTATTGTGGCCGTATATGCTTTTTTAAAGACTGTTTTAAAGATTTTTCAAAGTTTATTTTTTTGAAAATTTTCCCAAACCTTTCCAAATTATCGAAAAATTATCCTGACGGCCCGAGCCTACTAGTCTAGATTAAGTTAATTAGTTACCAGAATTCGGAATTAAATGTTAGCGTTCTGATCTCAGAATTTTGAAAATTTCGTTTCGTGATTTTTATATAAATAATTACGAAAAAATATGAATGTGTTGAATGCATGGAGAATATATTCATCTTCAATTCAGTACTTATATAACATATCTTCACTTTATATCAGTTCACATTTACATCATTGCATTTCGTACTTAAGAAATTCTCTTTCAGATATTCGCGAGGCGGATCAGATCGAAGCCGCTCGGAAGATCGTGGAAGATATGGTTGGAGACAGAGGGCTCAACCTCCTCATCAACAACGCGGGAGCTTTGAAGTGGACGGGCTTCCCCGAGATTACTGAGGAGGATTTGCTTTTTCATTTTTCCACCAACACTGTGGGACCAGTCATGGTCTTGAAGGTAAAAACTCATCATCAAAGGACGTTGAATTATTTACTCTCAGTTGGGACAGTTTATTCACAAATTAAAGCGAATTCGTAATTTTCAGAAATTCGGACACAGTCCACAATTTTCTATTTAGTATGAAAATGTTTGAAATTGTAACAAGGATTATGGCTTCGAAAAATTAAATAGAAATCAGAAAAACAAATATGATTGCACTGCCAAAAATAAACAAATGCTCATACAAATAATGCAATGACACTCGTTTATTGTTTAACACTAGTTAACACGCTTTAAGAATGCATGCACTTTCTGTAAGTAAACACTATGCATTGTAATTTCGAGGTGATAGTTTTTTTAGATATGAGTACTCGACATCGTATATATTTGAAGCTTTATGCTGGGGTACCACTGCAAAAGGAAATGGGCTGGTGTCAATCTTCCGCATCAAATGGGGGAATATGAACTCTTTCGTAGTTCATAGACTGTAGACTGCATTTCAAAATACAGAGTCGGATTGCTTATCCGTGGAAGAGAAAAACTCATTCAGATGGCCGTGTTGGGGAAGTGACGGAGCGGTAGTGTTATATTGAATTAAGTGGTGTGCAGCTGTAGTGATCTCTAGTTCGTTGAGACGAGAATTCATGATGATGATGATACTCATGTATAGGTACGCAACATCTTTCAAGTTAGACTTTTCAAGACACATCATTGAATCGAACATGCGACAATTTAAGAATCTGCTTCATGAATGCAGGAAATAAAGTATTTGCAAAGTTATGTTAAAATCTGTCCCAAAGTCCACCATTCACAGAGGCGTAAGAAAAAGCCCAAAGCTTTCCACAAATTTTGTTCCTCTCGAAGGTATTTTGTAAATGATATGATCATTAAGATGATAACTCACTGACTTGTTTTATCCATTCATGCTGAACTTGGCTGAGTAAATTCTTTTTCAAACTTTTTTTCAGGAAATGCTTCCTCTTCTGCAAAGAGCCGCAACACAGAAGAGCGCAGGAATGAGTGTGTCCAGAGCCGCTGTGCTCAATATCTCCTCAATGGGAGGCTCCATAACATCGCTCACAGAACAAACTCCAAAAGAATTTTTAAAGGTCATGGGCTACAGGACTAGCAAGGTCAGTGCACCGATGCTGTTCAATGTTTGTAATTAAGAAACAACATCATTAGTTTAATAGCCAGTCAACTTTTTAAGTCATTACAACTTTATAGTGTTCAGTTTGCCTGAATTTTATGATTTGTGATTCGTCGTGTAGGGGGACTGATGCTCATTAAATCTGGTTGAAGTTCCAAGTTCTCCTGCGGAAGTTTGGAGAGAGATGTGCCAGCTCGGGTATTGTCCTCGTCAATTGACCAAGGTTCAAAAGAACGAGATCTGTCGCCAATTGTCCCAGTGTTGCTTCTCAGTGCAATGCTAATAAACAATCATATCATGTGTGTGATATATATGATTTTGACATTGAAACAATGAATAGAAAATTCAAAAATGTTCTATTAATGCAAAATATTTATCACTCTCTTCACAATAATTTTCATGGTCCCCTTCCATAATTATTGATTGAATCGATTTTAACCACATAATTTTAAACTTCTATCAAATGACGAGGACGACATCTGAGCTGGTACCTCCCTCTCTAAATTTATAACACACCAATGGACCTTTACAAATTGAACCTGCATCAGCCCCTGTACACGGCGTGTCTTCAGTGCATCTTATCACTAACCCACGACTCGAAAGGCAGAAAAAACGCTGGCTGCGAACTCGCTACTGCGACCATACTTTTATAATTATGATCACAGTCAAAAAAATACTACATTTAAAAATCTCGGTGTTTCATTTCTGAAAAAACCCAAAAATTCACCGACATGATTTTGATTTGGGGAAAAGTATTTCTTTTGGCTACCTTACGATATTTTTATGCTAATAAACAATAATAAAAATATTTTTTGAAATGTAAAATGACAATGAACAAAAAATAAAGCTATCAAAAATTAGATCAGTTTGTCTTCAGATTATTTAGGCTTCGGTTTTGGGGGTTTATTCAAAAACTTTGCTTAAGAATTTTGCCGTTGTATATTCACAAGATTGAGTAGGAAGTAAAATTTCAAAGAGGATTTTTGCCCTCATTTTATAGTCTCTATGATTCGTTTAGATAATAAAAAAAAAATGCTGGGGGAAAGACACAGATTAGCGAATATATGGTTTATACAGATCTTTCCAGCCCAAAAAACTTTGCGGGCCGCTTTGGAAACTCCGGCAGGACGCATTAATATATATATATATATATATATATATATATATATATATATATATATATACATACAGGATTCCCACTAAAGCTCCTTGCGCCCCTTCTTAACTTCGGAACGGCTGCTGCTATATTCATAAAGGTGATGTCTAGGTTTAGTAAAGAAGCCAGGCGCTATTAAATGAAACCATCTACGTCACCTCCTGTAAAAACTGTGGAGTTAGCATTTCTGTCTCGAAAACGAAACGAGATAGGGAAAAAAGTGATTTACAAAGTTATAGAGCTTCATCGATTTATTTCGAAAAGACACCTTGGGGACATTAATGTGAAGAATAGAACGGTTAAAACGCGTAGTTGTTTTTAGTGATTTCCTACATTTTGAAGTTTCTTAACTTAAATGGAAGGAGAAACGATTATCTTTCGGGCTAAACACGACACTGTAATGAGGCACAATGGTATCGCTTGTGATCCTCAGTCAAAAAGACCACGGTGTTGCATCTATGTACCATTGTCTTTATAAACAAAGTAGATAATACGCAGATCGTGCAAAAATAGTGTTGCATCAACTAAACGTACCTTGCACTTGGTGTTTGAAAAATTTGCAGGGTGGAAATACTGTAAAAAACGTCACGCCTGTTCACCTGAGACAGTTATAAAGGAGACATCTTCTTGGGGTTGTAGTATGTTGATGCTCAAGGCCATGAAGCGATTTTTCAAAGCTGAGTATTGTTTTACTGCACGGTGGATGTGGACTCAAGGCACGATCAGCAGCAAGGTTGAACAGGCAACGTTTCCCTGTAGGCTTGCATCCTTCTCATCATACCATCCTAACTATTGTAAAACATTTAAGGGAAACAGGCTGCGTGACTAGTCGAGCTTCATCTGGTAGACCAGCTAAGGTTGGACGGCAAGTTCAATCGGTTGAGGTATTAGCATACGACCTTGCATATCCTAAATGCAGCACAAGAGAGATCGGTCAACACTGTGGTATCTCCAAAAGTCAGGTTTGGAAAATCCTGAACGAATTAGGCGCTCATCTGCATCGACCAACGCCTCAACACGTTTTACTGGATTGGGATGCCGAGCGACACTATGCATGGTGAAACTTTGTCATGAATCAGATACAGGTGCAGCTAACATTCTTGGAAGATGAGGTATGCTTTTCACGGAATGGCATGTACAATAGGCAAAGATGTTTTACCGACGTTCGACATCTAACACGATTTGTTATTAATGTTTGGTGGACGATTTACAATAACAAGCTGATCGTCCCAATATTTTACAATGGCACGTTAACGAGTGCACGATATTTACAATTGCTACCGAACATAATACCCTATTTTGGGGAGAATCTGCCGTTGTTTAATCTTGGTAATCTATGGTTTCTACATGGCAGCTACTTCAGTGAAGCAGTACCTCGTCAAGGAATTCAGGAACCAAATAATTGGGTATATTCGAAGAGTGGCTTCCACGTTTGCCTGATCTGACACCACTGGACTTTTTCCTGTGGGGATACTTGAAACAGCAGGTGTATGCGACTCCTGCACAAACGTTCCAGGACCTTAAACGACGCTTGTGCCAACGTGACATGCCCTATGTGTGCAATGTGACATTTAAACTAGGATCCAAATATGCATTGCAGCTGACGGTGAGAAGTTTGAACATCTCAAATAAAGTTATATATTATTGTAACTTGTTTTTTCTTTCTTTCTCCGATCTTTTTCTCACTTCACAGTGTAAGAATTCACGAAAAACAACTACGCTTTTTAACCTTTCTATTCTTCACATTAATGTCCCCAAGGTGTCTTTTCGAAATAAATCGATGATGCTCTACAACTTTGTAAATCACTTTTTTCCCAATCTCGTTTCGTTTTCGAGATAGAAATACTAACTCCACAGTTTTCTACCAGGTGGCGACGTAAGTGGTTTCATTTCGTAGCGCATGGCTACTTTACTATACCTAAACACACCTTTTATGAATAAAGCTGCAGCCATTCCTACTTCAACACACACACACACACACACACACAAGGGAGTGTGTTGAATTTAATTCATTACCTTTTTCTTATTTTGGCTCTTTTGACGCCAATTCAAATTCTCATGTTAAGAGCTACTACTACTACTTTTCCCTCTCGAATAATAGGAAGCGATTCAACCTCCCGAGCCCCATTAAAAAAATCAAAAGTTTCCAGTGATAATTTAAAAGAAATTATATTTTATTGAATTAAATGTATTTGTCCAAAACATAATTTTTAAATAACTTTCCTGGAATTACAACACAATTCGGGTGCTAAATTATTAGCAATAAAAAGTCACTGAGCTGTCAATCTATCTAAAACCATACATTTCTGAACATA
Organism: Nephila pilipes; assembly: GCA_019974015.1. Lineage (NCBI taxonomy): Eukaryota > Metazoa > Arthropoda > Arachnida > Araneae > Nephilidae > Nephila > Nephila pilipes. The sequence continues at coordinate 235,679 of BMAW01100183.1, read as the reverse complement.
TTAGGCTTGTTATAGAATGACTAGCTGCTGCTATTTCACATGATAGGAGCGTCGCATTTCCACCCCGCGCCAAGTAAAGCATACCCGCTCTTTTTAGTAGGGCTGCCCCAATCGTGCAAGACGGTCCGCGCTTTTTAAAATGAGCTTAACTTTGTAATTGTATCTGAACAAATATATATAGAAAAAAATTGCGACGGTATTCGAGTTAATGTGCTGAGATATTCCCATAGTTACGAAATATGACATGAACAACTTATGATGGAAAGTTCTTTGGTATTATTACGTACCGGGTGGTTCTAATTAATGTTACACTATTCAGAGGCCTTAAGAACCCGTTCTGCTTGTCGAATTTTGATGAAACTTGGAATATATGCAATATGGATCATGGGGGAAAGGTTTCTTCAATAAAAAATAGTTCAAATTTTGACCACTAGGAGGAAATGTGGTACCCAAAGAAGGATAAATATTAGAATCGTTAAAATTTATTCAATTACAGAATATGCTCAATATGTGCTCCATTGATCAATAACGTGTTGAAAGCGCATCATAAAGTTTCAATAGTAGAGCGAAACAACTCATGAGGGATTTCAGTCACATGGCGTATAATACTAGCTTTCAAATCAGGTAAAGTCCTAATTCCTCCTCTATAAACACGGTCTTTTAGAAATTCCCACAACCAGAAATGACAGGGATTTAACTCGGCTGAACGAGAAGGCCATGCATCCCGAAAATGTCTAGATATTACACGATTATCGCCAAAGTCAGCCCTAAACAGTACTTTGACTTGGCGCCCAATGTGAGGAGTTGCTCCATCTTGCATAAAGATAGTGGTTAGCAAACAATGCCGTTCCTTTAAAGCAAGAATGACCTGCTGGAAGGAGTTCACTGTACCATGCACTCGTGACTGAGTATCTTTTAGAACCTTGTGGAATGAGAATTTCAAAGAAAAAAGGTCCGAAGATAAACTCGGCAGTAAATCCACACCAAGCAGTTACATAAACAGAATGCAGTGGTTGTTGATGCAGGACATTAGGAGGTGAAGTACCCCATATGCGGAAATTGTTACTATTCACAACTCCATCTAAATAAAAGTCTGCCTCATCTGACCATAGAGTTTTCTAAGGTCACGCGTCAACAACTTCCATTCTCGCCACAAATCGCCAAGCAAATTCAAGGTGTGTTTTGTGATCTTGAGGTTTCAGGGATCTTATACGGATATCATTTTAAAATGGATCGCAGACTTTTTCGAGCTGTCTACCACGGTATCTCCAACCCGCGTGACACTGATCGACCATATGCTGAAGAATAAATGGAATCTTTCAAGCACAGCACTAGCGACTTCTTCGACAGTTTCAGTCCCAACCGGTTTTCGCCCTCTTCCGGGCAGCACACCCAGATGTCCAGTCTCTTCAAATTTCATGATCATCTTCCTCAAACCAATCCTCGATATGGGACCTTTTCGCAGATCCTTTAAACGACGATATGCACTCAGAGCAGCTAAGTGATTGCTGCCATTATGATAAAACAGTTTTACTAGTGAAGCTCGATGGTTTTTTTTTTTTTTTTTTTTTTTTTTTTTTGTAAGAGCATGATTAACGATGGCAAACGCACGCTGAATGATTCTATGGCTATGACTGCAAGTTTATATAGAGGTTTTACTGATTTGCATAAGGAATATTCGATAAAAGCCACCTGATGGTCAAAATTTATACTAATTTTTTTATTGCCGAAATCTTTTCCCCATCGTCCATGTAACACATCGATCAATAACTCCCGAGTCTAACATTGAAAACAACATTTTTTTTGCAAAATTTGTTTTTATTCATCAACATAACACCTTTTGTTAATCACCTTTTAGGGTGTTAAAATCGTTCCAACGCTTTTCCAAATTTTTTTTTTTTTTTTTTCCAAAAAAAATTTTTTTTTTTTCCGCAAGAAATCTTTTTTGTTGCGAGTAAATAGCGATAAACAGCTTTCTGAATCATCGACTCGTTGCTGTTTTTGTTCCATTGAAAGCAATCGCGGCACCCACTTGGAAAAAACCTTTTTCACTTCACTTCAAAAAACCTTTTTCCTGGTCCGATCGACTTAAAATTTTGACACATTTCAAGCAAAGGTTAGTACTCTAGAAAGACCTGGTTACTGGTTTACTACGAGCGCCATCTCTGGGTTAGTCTCGGGAGTTATTGATCGATGTGTTAGCATATATTCCAAGTTTGATCAAAATCCGATAAGCAGAACAGGTTCTACAGGTCTCTGAATAATGTAACTTTAAGTACAACCACCCGATACAAAAAAGTTTCAATTTTGTTCGGATGACCCAGCTCTGTGGGCCACAGGTTGACACTAAGCCACGGGTTGGCCAGGCCTGGTTTAATATAAAGTGTGCTGATCCTCAATCACTCAGTTCAATGTGTTCACTGTCTTCAATCACTGTGGTTCGCGCATACCTCAGTTGGCTGGTGTCAGAAATACCCCCAAAACACGCCCATTGGTGATTGATTCGAGGGCCATAAAAACTACTGTTGCCGAATTTGGGGAAATATTGTTATCACAAAAATAAGTTTAGCTTATCTGAACGTTCCTGCATATCAATTCAAAATAACTCAACTCAACAAATTCTTATACATGAATAATCAAAAAGGTTACTTATCTGATCTGAAGAGTCGCATTACGGAAGAGCTGACGGGATGAAACATTTATTGTCGGAGGATTTCGCAAAACGTATTAATCCATTAAGATCAGTTTTTTCAATTTATTTTTATATTAAAATAACACGGAATACTGCACATAACATATAACACTAGAAAGAAACAATTCACAGGTTTTTTTTTAATCGATGTTACATCGTTCAATCGCATTTACAGCCTGAAAATAAAACTAAATTCCAACTTAAGAAGACTCAACGCGCATGCGTGAAATGAGTCTTCAATCATATGAGGGGAGACGAGTACGAGACACAACAATTGTTAAGAATTTAAGTGTATGTGTGAGATTTACTCTCCTACCCCTCTTTTTTTTCTCCCTCTCCCCTCATTCATGGAAACAACACAGACACATGAATTTATATAAAAAAAAAACATATTTTTCGGATTTATAATGAATATTAGTACCACATATATTAGTACCCACATATATTAGTACCCCACAATATTAGTACCCATGTACCACATGCGACCTGCTAAGAGGTTTTTTTGTACCCCGGCCAAGATAGTAAGAAAACTCCACCTCGAATCAAAATTTCCTTTCTGTGCGTAAAATCATTCAAAGCAAAACTAGGTCTATTTGCAAGGCAAACAGGTGAAGGTAATTTTTTATCATTCGCCTTTGTTAGGAAAACAAAAAGTTTTGTGCTAAGTTTAGGGAGTATCTGTAGAATTTGAAGGACGAGATCACAAGAAGATCTTAGGATTTTAAGAAAACTGAGGCGAAATTCTGCTTACTCTTATTCCATCACAGCTGATATTGATACAGCACCTGAAGAGCAGCTGCTTGAATTTATTGACATGCAATCAGATTACACTGTAAAAGAAATGTTGAATGCAGAGACACACTAGTTGACTTTTCCAAATCTTTGTTTTCTGAAAAACTTCCATGTATGAAGAAATTTGCTATGAAACTATTCTCTGTATTTGGGTTTACATGTATTTGTGAGTAAACTTTTTCTCTTATTTTAAGATCAACGAGAGTAAATATAGATGCTCTTTAAAAAACATTAACTTACAGTTTGTGATAAGAATCTCAGCAAGCAATTTCACACCAGATTTTTGAAAAAAAAGTGTGATAGGGTACATTTGTTTCATAAAACTGATTTTTAAATTATATGTGCTTGCAGCTATAGGATGATATGAAATTTGCCCTAAAATAAATTGTATAAAACTGCCATTGTTTCATATTTTCGGAATTTTATACATTTTCTGAAATGCAAACTTAACTAATGAATGCAATGATTTGAAAAGATTAGGCCCACCGCTTGCCTCTGCTTCCACAATATAGCCCCCGAGTTAAAACAATTGGCCATCCCTGATCTTTACGGTAAAATCATACACTCCTTTTTCAGAATATTAAATGTTACGTAAATGGGAGAAAGTTTCTTTGTTGCGAATATTGTACAATATCAATTGAATTAAAACGTAAATGTTTTTATAATAGCACAGAAACTGTTCCCAGGTTATTGCGCCATATATATACAGTGTACCCAAAGTTTCCTGTGACCAATCTATTTCTTAATCCCAGCAATCGATCTGGAAAAACATTAAAACAAAAAAAATTTAAACAGGGGCATTCACTTGTTATCATATATCATCAGTCTCGTCAAAATTTGTTAATTATCAGTACCTATATAAATATAAATTTAATTATATAATAATGAAGCTTTTCTTATTCATGATATAGATTTATATAATATATTTTTTAAATATTATAATACTTTAGCTTCTCTTAATATAGCCCTTACTGCCCTAAGTGTAACGTTAATATACAATGTCAATTATCAGACCTCTCGCAGGATATTTGTAACAGTTCTCCATAGCATGCAGCGGGGGGAAGGAAAGACTGTTCCTAAACGCAACATGAAAATGCAACCTCGAAAATTATCGAAAGGCGGTAACACAGTGGGAAGGGCGGTGATCGTTATTCATTTTTAGAGGTCGAACTTTCTGGAAGATCATTCACAATAATGTTAATGTGAAAAATGTGAATTGATTAATTATTGAATATTTCTTGTGATAGGCAGCTCTAAACATGGCCATGAAAGTGGTTGCCCTAACGGTGAAGGAAAAGGGTGTTCTAGTGGTCAACATGTGTCCTGGATGGGTCAAGACGGACATGGGCTCGGAAAGAGCGGATCTCGAAGTGACCGATAGTATTTCCACCATGTTGAAAACTTTATCACAACTCGACGAATCCCACCACGGAGCCTTCCTTGACAGAAAAGGAGAAACCATTCCATTTTAAGTGGTTAATCATTTTCTCTGTCTGTTGGATGAAACGGAATTCAAAATGGAGTGTGTAATTAAATGACTTGATGTATTTGTTAATCGTTTTGCAGAATAAGATCAAATTAAAAATAAAACTTTGATTTTTTTTGGCAGATCTTTGTCTATTTCCTTATATCACGAACTGATAAATTTTGCATGTATATTAAACAAATCATATACACGGCAAATGTTTTACATAATCAAAAGTTGTGAATGAATTTTGAGTCAAGGTCAAGTAGCGAGTAGGGCACCTGAGCACTGCTGTTCGAAACTTCCACGCCGCTTTTAGATCCGATATAAGTTCAGGTGCAAGCACACGACTGTCTGACGTAATTCAATCTATAGAGTTCTACGAACTCAGATTTGCACCAAACTAGTTTCTTTTAGGGAAAAGTATGATATGGAGAAAAGAGAAATGGATGATTTTTTTTTCAGATTCTTCATGCCATCAGCGTTAAATGATTCATCTAGCGAGAGCGATTTCGAATTATTAACATTAAAGAATGGAAATGAATGATAATTGCGTATAATGTGTTGCTCATACGTTTTTTGAATCTTTCTTTAATCTAAGCACATATTTGAGTGTTCATTATTTTAAATGCCTTTTCAATTTTCGTTGCTTTTCGTGGAACACACGTATATGCAGAAGAGTGGGACAGCTTAATAATTTTCATTGCAGCTGGATAAAATCCACATCATTTTGTTAGCTTAAAGCGAACTAAATTTCAGATTAATTAATGAACATAGCTAATTATTTTAAAAAGAATTTCCTCCGTTTTTTTCTCGCAACTGATACTTATAAAAAGAATTTCCTCCAGCGTTGCAGCGTTTCTAGTTCTTTTCGAGACCAAATCTACTTAAAAAATGATTCTTAATGCTGAATGAGAATATCAAATAAGATAAAATTTTCGACTTGGTTTTTTTTCTAATATTTAGCAAAAATGCATAAATAATTTTATTCTCATTCTTAGAATGGAAATAAATATTGAGCAAATTTCATTCTGGAAAAACGAATTTTGTATACTCGAATACGACAGTATTTAACATTTAATAATCATGTTCATAGCAATATCTTATGATTATACATAACTTTTGCGCATATTATTTCTTGGGACGAATTATTATACAGAGTCTCTGAACAATTTTTTTCGGATTATTTCTGAAACTTTTGATTGGATTTGAAAGACATTAGGCATATTTTGAAATAATTTTTTAAACAGATCCGAAAAAAAAATCGTTGCTCAATCGCTAATCGATGCTCTGAAAGTTAATAATATGTGTTAGTTTTTTTCTTTCCATTAATAAAAACCATAATTTAGATATAAGAATTACGGAAGCTATTAAGTGGACCTCATTTTTTATGAATTCTTTCTGACATTGTTACAAGAGCTTTTATTTTTTCAAAAAAAAAAAAAAAAGTAAAATGATACAAATAGCTTGTTTAAGGTGACTGACTACATTTAAAACATGATTTTCGGCCAAAATTTACATTTTTTTTTATTTTATTTTACCTTTTTAAAACCCAACTCATTAGCTTTCTAAAACTGCTTTTGCTTTGAGTCTAGGATAAGTAGAAATGAAATTATAACGATTTAAAAAATACATCATAGCTGTCAACCAAACCGGAAGTACTACTTTAAGACCATTTAAATGACGGAAGTTGATGATTCTTCATAATTTCACAGTAATTTATGTAAAATAATATGAAATTTTTATAGTTATATTTTAATGAAATGTTCTATAAGCAAGCAACAAAATTTCAGATTATTTTCCATGAATTTCTGCGAAAGAGAATGGCAATAGTCAAACATCTCATATTGTTTACATGTCGCATTTGGAAATCGAAATTGCTCTTATAGGCTATTTAAATTACACTGTAAATCTTTTTACATTGATTAATTATTGTTTTATTTCTGAAATATTATTAGACAAAGTATTCTTTTTGAATTTTAAAATGGGAGGATCAAGTTGTAGTCGTAATAGGAAGCCGTAATAGGTAAATTCCACGGTAATAAGTCCACGATACACTGTAAATAAGAAAGTTGACTCTGATATAAATGTTAGCGTTACTACAAGTGCTAAAACACTTGATCGACGTTTGATTGATGATGACCAAATGAAAGAAGAAATATTGTCTGGCTATTGTATAATAACTTTAAACATACTAGTCAGTGCTTTTACTGTTTTATTGTGCCCATCATGTCTCCAAAATAAATTGAAGTTGGTTGAAGATTCCAAATTTGGTCTCTCTTCAAATCTGACTTTATACTGTGAAAAATGTCCTTTTCTATTGGATTTTGCACATCTAAAAGGAACAAACTAAACAACGAAATAAATACTAGATTTGTGTATGCGCTTCGACTAATTGGAAATGGGTATACAACTGGGGAAAAAATTGCTTCAATTTTAAATATGCCCTTTATGTCTAGCATGTCATTTAGACAACAAGAAAAAAAATTCTTCATGGTGCTGCATCTGTCGCTAAATGTTCAATGAACGCGGCTGCAGAAGCTGTTATTATAACCCAAAAATCAATTAACAAATTCACGGAATGTGGAGTGTCTCTCGATGGTACATGACAACGTTGAGGCTACTCATTTAATGCTGTTGTGAGTGCAATTTCAGTTTTAACTGGAAAAATTCTTGGTGTTGAAATCATGTCACAGTTCTGCAGAATTTGTAATAAGTTCAAAAATATCTCAGCCTTTCCTCAGTATAAACCCGATCAATCTTGGAAATCACAGTGTATCATCGAGTAATATGGAAGTTGGCGTTTATCGTATATTTGAACATTCCGAAAGTTTGCGTTCTCTTCGATACACCGATTACTACGATGACGGTGATTCGAAGGGATTTAATGCAATTCAAGATATTTACGGCAAGGAATCTGTAATAAAGCTCGAGTGTATCGAGCATATTTAAATAAGAGTTGGAGTGCACCTTCGCAAAATTAAAAGCTAACAGTAAAGGACTTGGGGGCAAGGGAAAACTGACAGATAATTTTATCAACAAACTACAAAACTATTACGAAATAGCTATTAGGTCCAATGTAGGAAGATTATCCAATATGCAAAGTGCCACAATTTCTTCATTTGCCCACTGTTGTTCAAGTAAGGGGAACTATGCATGGGCAATGTCCGAAAGGTGTGGACAGTTGGTATAAATATCAACGAGCCACTGCTTCGGAAAAGCCTTACAAAGATACCAGTATGGGTCTGTATCCAAATATAATAAATGTAATTAAGCCTGTATACATGAAGTTATGTGACCAAAAATTGCTCATTAAATGTCTTCATGGCCTTACTCAAAATGCCAATGAAAGTTTCAACAATGTCTCATGGTCTGTAATACTGAAAAATGTTTTCGTTGAAACACAAACTTTGCACATAGGATCATACTTAGCTGTTATCTAATTATATGAAGGATTTTATGATTACTAAAAGCTTTGGAGGAATTAGAAATAATTCCAGGTCATTACACACTGAAACAATGAATGAAAATCGCATCGATAATTCAAAACGTCATTCTTTGCCTGAAACTAAACAGGCCAGAAAAAAAAACCAGGCATCAAGAAAAAAAAAGTGTTGCACATGAGAAAAAAAGAGGGTATGACTTATAAATGTGGAGGATTTCAAATGTTTGTACTTTTTAGTTTTTTAGTAAAATACAAAAGTAAAATTTAATTGCTTTTCCTGGAAAACATGACTTTTTTAAAAATATTGCTTATTCAACACAGGATTTTACAAATTTTAATAGAGATATCTAACTAAAATTTGAACTGTATTTTATTTTTAATATTGTTAAGTCTGTAAAGTAAGGATTTCGTTTTAAAACTGATGCTTTTTAATTTAAAGGTATTTTTGTTCGATAGTATTGGTAAATTTTTTTAAAAATTAACTGGAATTATCAGGATAAGCTATAACTTTTCCAGATTTAAATAAATTTCTTAGATTTTAATTCATTGTGTTAACCTATGTCATAGATGTGTATCACAAATAATTCGAGATAAAAACCAACGTTTTTATGTGGTGGCAAAGTTTATTACAGAAAATTATTAAAATATTAGTTAAAACTGGTCGCAAATATCTAAATGTTGCATTGTTAGGCAAATAAGAACGGTTCCCAAAGTTTCAGAGCTCTAGCTTGATGGGAAGTTGGTTAAATTAATGATGACACACTGATACACATACAGACAGACACACACCAATTGAAATACATAAAAACGTTAAAACTAACTGAAATTAATTAAATTAAATGGTTAGAAAGCAGTTTAACCCAACCACTCTTGGCGACAAGAATTATTTGGCGATATTTTGCCAAATGTGGCTACCCTGGTCCGTTTTACGGACTTAACGTTCAGCCAAAAAAAATCGCCAAGTTTAGTGCCAATTTTTGAAATCGTGCCAAGTAGTTGGGCTAAATTGCTTTTTTAAAGAAAATATTAGTTAAAACTTGTCGCAAATGTCTAAATATTGCATTGTTAGGCGAGTAAGAACAATTCCCAAAGTTTCAGAGCTCTAGCTTGATAGGAAGTTGGTTAAATTAACGATCGAAAATTTGATGACACACACATACACACACCAAGTGAAATACATAAAACCGTTTTAAAATTATATTTAAATTAATGAAGTAGAATTTTCTGCGGAGCGTTTGGAGTTTGGGTCAAATTTCTGCTTAAATTCCTTAATTTATTAAATTTTGTTTAATAAATGTCGTATTTTTGACCTTTTTTCATTATTTTGAGTCATAATCCTTATAAAAAAGGTGGTGAAAATTTATTCAATTACATTTCTTAAAAAAAAGGTTGCTTCGAACGTAGTCGGATACCTTAAAATTCATTCGCATATAACCATTTATTTCTAAATTTAGTTGATGTTGGAAATTCTAATTAATAATTTTCTCAAAATATCGTTTGGTTATCACTAACTTTATATTTTTCATACAATTGCTATTAATTTTTTGAATGAATTCCACTTGCCATATTATGATCAGTGCTTTCGTAACTGTGATGTGTGCAAAAATTTATCGAGCTTTATAAATTGACAGTTGGAATTCTGTTTTGAAGTATTACATAATTTTTGCTGCTCTATATCCCTCGTAAGCGAATCAATAAATCAAATTCTGGCTTGTTTATTATTTTTCGATTTAGCATCTTATAGCAGTCAATTCAAACTCTAGTTGTGCTATCACTTTAGTTATTTCGTCAAATTGAACTCTCTATTCCTTCCATGGAACTGGAATTGATTTAGTGCAACTCGAATAACAACTGAAAATATTTGATTCGTGAAGCTCATTATAATTGATATGTTTCATTATTTCTAAAAATATTTTATATCAATAGTAAAACTTCTAGCTGGACAAATTCATTTTCAATAAACTATGTTTTAGTCTTACACATAATTTGAATTATCTTGCAACAATCGCGTTAAATAATTACTTGTAATTCAAAAGTATGAGGCAGAATACGCACTTTTTCGTTTTTGAACATATCGTTGTGAATGAGGTAGATAGTTAGAATTTTTAAGCAGCTCCACTACACCTCAAGGAAGGATCCATTCTGAGTTTGGAATAATTTTTCTTTAATATTACTTTAAGCTATTAGAAATAATTACATGAATGTTTGGAGTCGGGGATTTCAAGAATGCAAATCCGAAAATGTAAAACATTGCGTATAATTAAATCATTTCTTCTCGAAACTTAGGTTTGTAATTACTTTTTGCAATATTTTTTTTTCTTTTCTTTTTGCTTAATGTATTCCTTATATCTTTCCACCCCCAAACTACGGATAATTGAGTTCATTATCCTTAGTTTAGTGAAAAAAGTTTTAAATGTTCAGTGAACATTTCATTTTTCGTCATACATAGTTACAAAATAATTATTTGTATACTCTAATATCTTAAGTTTTTCAGAAAATAAAAAGAGACAATTTGACAGAAATAGTTTTATGGTTTTAATACAATATATTTACCTCACATTTTAGGAATGCTATAATTTAAATATCCAGAAAATTTGTTGGAGTTAAATAATTTTCTTACCGAAAATGTTTAAAAGTTTCTTGCAAAAAAAAAAAAAAAAAACGTACACTTTCTTTTCTCAGCAAAATAAATACTGCATTTATAGTGTTGATAGAGGATGGATTTATAGTGTTGAAGGAGGATTTACATAGTAGCTGTAAGCAATAGTTAACTTTGTATAAATTTAGTCTGACACCTTACCGTAGTCTTTGTAATTTGGCATTTTATCTACGTTGTTCTTCAAGTAATTGAGAATGCCACTTAAAACTAGTGAGGCATGAGAGATTGTCTCATTGAGCTCCAAAAAAAAAATCGTTCCGAGAAATTGGAAAAGTGATTAAATAACCTTTTACAGCTGTTGAATACATAGTGAAAAGGTGGGAAGAAATTAGATGCATCAAAAGTACACCTGAATGCAGACCAGGACGTTTCAGCAAATGAATATTAAGAGAAAAAATAAATGTTTTAGAACCTTTAAAAATCCTATGGTTTCAGCTGAAAAAGTTGCTTAAGACTTGCAAGATTTCCTAATATCATAGCAACACCTCAAACAATATGAAATGTTCTTCACATTGCAGGTTTAAAAGAAAGAATCCTTGGAAAGAATCCATTCATAAAAGTGCAGAGACTCTCTTTAACAACAAAGCCAGAAGTTCAAACGCATTAATAACTAGCCCGAGGGAGATGTCTCTTTCAGCCTGGTTTGTAAAGGCGCAACAAAAAGTGACCGGTCAACTTTTCTTCGGACCCACTGGATCAGAGTTCGATAAAATACTGGCACTCTAAGGACAACTCTTTTTCAATCCACCGGCCGGAAAACCACCTGCCACCGAAGTAGTGACCCACTTAGGTGGCGGGTGGTTTTCCGACCACCTGCCACCAGTAGTTCTAGATGGTAACACATCATAGAACTACTGGTTGTATATGCCCACCACGTAAAACACTTGCCTCCGTGTGTCTCACTGAGACATCCACAAATAAATCACAACCAGTGATATCCCGACCTTGGCGCACATGTCAACGAAACCCACCACTCAACTAGAGTCAGTCGATGACGTCAAATGGAAACTATTCCAAGCAAAACTCTATTCAACAAGGAGGTGGTGTATATAATTTCAGTAATGGCTGTAAAATTGATCTTCTCAACAAATATCATTCAGGTTGCTTCTCTTAGAATCATCTTGATGATATTGGAGGGGGAGTATGCAGTGACTCTCTTCAACAACGACTCCAGAAGTTAAAACTCCGTATTAACTTCTCCAAGAGAGACGTCTCTTTTAGCCTGGTGGGTAGAGGTGCAGAAAAAAGCGACGGATCAACTTTTATTTGGACCTACTGGATCAGAGTTCGATACGCCGCTTGCTCAAGGCAGCTATCTTCCCCACCATGGGGGTCGAAAAACCACGGTGACCACACTCAGCAAACTCGTTAGTTGTCCTCTTTCGACCGGACAAGGTCATCATTAAAGACAGCTGGAATCATGAGATAGGGCAAGCAACATTTCTGTTTCTCCTGAACATCCCCGCATTAGATGTCCAATTTAGCTGGTGTCAATTCCTGTCCAGGTTTGAGTACTCAGGACCAATAGCTAATTTCTTTCTTTCAGCTATTTAATCAAAATAAAGAATTATGCCCGTGGTTTTGGAAGAGGCGTGGCCAATTCATTTTACCCAAAATTTCCGAAGAGAAATTGCATCAAAGCTGTACAAACGCTCAACTAGAATGTCGTGTCCGAGGACATAGCAACATCTTTTTAGAGTACAATGTGCACCCAAAATGTTACATTTCAATTGCGTTCGTAAAGGTGACAGGTACATTATCTAGTAAATTTCAACTATAGTATTAACAATGAATTGCAATAAATTAGCGTAAGTAGTACTCTCTAGGTATCATATCACTTATCGCAACCTAAACAACCAACCAGCCAATAGTGAAATAAACAGGAGAAAAATGCCAAGAATATGCTTCGGCTTACAGAAATAGACCAATGTATTTTTTTGGAAAACAGTGTGATTTTTTCCCAATGAGAGTAAGTTTCAAAATTTCTCCCCACCTAGCATTCGAAGTGTTTTTTGCTTAAAAATAAAACTGTTTTAAAATCCAAGCATGTACTCTCCATTCTAAAACATAGTACATGAAATGTTATGTTTTGGTGGTACACGACGTCTAATGGAGTAGGACATTTTGGCTTTATTGACGCTACAATGACAGCTTTTTAACATATATCAATGTGTTGCGGCATAACTTAATAAGCAATAGTAGGAAATTAAACTTAGAGTAAACTTTCCACTTTCAGCATGATAACAACTCAAAGCATTCAGCTATGGTCTCCAGGACATAGTTACTTTACAATGTTCGATGACGACTGCTAACTCCTCCTCAACTCCAGATCTGAATCAAATAGAAAATCTACAGATGATTCGAAATAAGCATATATATATTCCTTGTAAAAACAATTTGATGAAGATCTCATTGAAGCATGGAATAATACAGACCAAATCATCCCAAAAAGTAAGTGGAATCCAGTGGCATAACCAGGGGGGTGGATGCAAAGTTATATACTCGTATGCACACACCCACCCAAGATATTTTCTGGAAATTGAAATACAGGGTGATTATAACTAAAGTTAAGGTTTCAAAACGCTGTAAGAAAAAAAAGAACGACTGATCAGAATGACGTCAAATTTGAACGGAATATTATTGAAGAAGGGGGAAATGTATGGCATAAGAAAAAAAAATTCCAAATTTTCGCAACAGATGGCTCTGTAAGCATCATACTTTAAAAGGGTTCGATTACAAATAACAAATGAATCGTAAAACAATGACTAAGGTGTAAGTTACACGTTAAACCAACTGTATTGTTCAGTGTGCAGTTTGCGAAACATCTTGTTCCACAACTATTCGAAGTGTCACGTACAGAATGTGTTGTTGCGCAATGCGTGCCTTCAGTTCACCTAAGTGTGCAATCGGAGCACTGAACACAGCATCTTTCAGATAGCATTACAGCCAGAAGTCACACCGATTAAGATCAGGTGATCGGGGTGGCCAGGCTGTAGGGAAATGACGGCTGATAATTCTAGCATTTCCGAAATGAGATTTCAGTAGTTGTTTCACTGGTTTTGCAATGTGCGGAGGAGCGTCATCTTCCATAAAAATGATCCCAGCCACACATCCACGCTGTTGAAGATCTGGAATGACGTGACTGGGCAAAAGACACTCATAGCGCTGACCAGTGATGGTAACAGGACCGAAAGCACCCGTCTCCACGAAAAAATATGGCCCTATGATAAATGATGCGTAAACCCGCACCACACAGTGACCTTTGACGGATGAAGCGGTACTGGTTGAGTTGCAAGCGGATTGTCTGTTGCCCATATTCGGAAATTCTGTGCATTGACATATCCTGTCAGATGGAAATAATCTTCGTCTGTCCTCATAATTTTCCATGGCCATTCATTGTCCACTTGCATGCGAGCAAGAAATTCTAAAGCAAAAGTCCCTCTTACTCGCAGGTCAGAAGAAAACAACTCCTGCAGATGGATAATTTTGTAAAGAAAGCAATGAAGGATGTTTCGTAGAATTTTATGCACCGTGCTCACAGGCCTGTCCAATGTCCGGGCAATTCCCAGTGCACTGCACGGTTGCACACCCTCGTTCGATTCCTCCTGCACTGCTGTTGCCACTTCTTCAACGACCGTCGAATAAATTTTTTTCCACCCTTTACCAGACTGCACATCAAAAGAACCAGTCTTTTCAAATTTCTCAATAATTTTCTCCAGACCATAAGCAACCATCGGTCCAACGCCCTTTTTAATACCCTTGAGTGTCCGGAACTTCTGTACAGCTACTGGTGCACAGTCATTGTTCTTGTAAAAAAGCTTTACAAGCAGAACGCGGTCCTTCAGTGAGACAGTCATGGCGAACTTCTCAGGCACAAAACGAGGAAAAGCTGTGTAGCCGGCGTTTTTATAACAACTAAAATGAGTCGTACGCATGTCAGGTATTTTTATTTGCATATTCTGTCGCTTTCAGTGCCATCTGTTGCTAAAATTTGGAACTACTTTTTTTGTTTTGCCATACGTTTTCCCCCTTCTTCAATAATATTCCGTTCAAATTTGACGTCATTCTGATCAGTAGTTCTTTTTTTACAGCGTTTTGAAACTTTAATTTTAATTACAATCACCCTGTATTTTAGGATTATTATTTTATTATACTATTATAGATGTTATAATACACACAAAAAAATTAATTTTTTCTTCTTCTCATGCTTAAATTTTTTCATCAATAAGAGAAAAAAATAATTCCATTTAAGCCAACTCTTGAGAAAAGAATAGAAAAGTTTTTGCTGTCTCCGATATGATTTTCTGGGTTAGTATTTAAAGACAAATTTGGTTCAGTTTTATTAAATTCGCACTAGAAGCAACACGGGGACTATTGGTGACTTACCTCGAAATTTTGAATCTAGGTCAATTGATGAGGACGATACCTGAGCTGGCACTTCCCTCTCATAACTTGCACTCCCCGCCAACGGGAGGGCTTGAGACCTTGACTAGATTTAACGAGCACCAACTCCACTGCACGTCTGGTCTTCAGTGAAATCAGGACTTGAACCCATGATTCGATGAAAACCATGCCAGACTCGAGTCCATAACTAGGAATACTAGGCTACGACAGCCACAACATTTCATCAAGGTAATTAGGAAGTATATCTCCAGCAGCTCTCGTGTTACTTGAAGTGCGACGTGATATAAGAATCAATCAATTATTCTTCAATAGTTTTTTGGATTATTTTGTTCCCCTTTTCTGGCAGATTGTTTAGTATCATACCTTCCATTCAACGAAAATTACATCAAAACTCAAGACTATCTTCGATTCTCCATGTATTTCTTCATGATTCAATTCCAATAGACTTTCCACTGACTTAGCTACTGAGCATGATAAATCTTTCACAATCAGCCATTCTTCATCACAGCTGCAAGATACGGACTTGAAGGCCGTAAATGGTCTAGGCACCTTCTCAACATCAACATCAATCAATCAATTATTGTTTACGAACTCATATTAGCAAAGAAAATGTTGCCTTAAATATGAGTTTAATTCTGCGGCAAAGAAAAAGGATGAGATTTATTTAAATAACTGTGTCGAAGTATATCTTTTGGTATCTAAGTATGTAATTTTGTGAGAGAGAGTTTAAATGTCTCTTTACACATTAATTTTTTCTTAATGGAGGAAGTCATCAGTCACAAAAATAACTGAAAAGGATCCATGACAATTTTTGAATGCTTCTGTAGAGATCAAGAGCTTCTCCACGACAAAAGACACCTAAACAAAGTTCAATTTCGTGATGACGGGGCAATCTGTCATTAATCTAAGTTAATGACAACCGAAACGGAAATACCAAAAAAACCTTGGAATGAGAGTTATCTCGAATGATGTTTTCATTGTTTACCGAGAGTAGATAAGAAGAATGTTATCGCAAGGGGAGTTTTGACGTTTTGAAGGGTTCAGTTTTATCGTTCGTTTGGTTAGACGTGAAAGATGGCATTGGAAAGTGTTCTGGTGACTGGAGCCAATCGAGGCCTTGGTCTCGAGTTCGTGAGACAGTTGGTGGAATTGCCCAAACCACCACGTTTCGTGTTTGCCACCTACAGGGATAAAAATACTACACAGGTATGTTCGTGCAGCTATTTTAATAGTCATCAAGCAAAACCATTTGAAATTAAGTGAAGAAAAGGTGATTCTGAATTTTATCCTGTGAAAATATATCTAGATGTCTTCAACCCCACTACACGGCGGGTTGAAAACAGTAATAATCAACTATTCGTAGTTGTTATCTTCGATATCGATTTATCGATAGTGTCGCATTGTTTATAATACACTGAAAGAACTATTAATAATAGGGTTATTTCCTAGATATCATTGTTTATGGAATACGAGATCGTCTTCCTGGTCGAGTGACAGGAATTAAAAATGACATAACCAAAGACCATCGCGTTTAATTAACACGAGAAAAAAAAAGATGAGATAAATCGTATCATATTTTGTCTTAAGCATTACTTAATGTTCTTTAAGTTTAATAAATATATATATATAAATATTTGAATGAAAATTTCCAATACTAGTAAAATTAAACACTCATTCAATATTTGCGAAATTAAACACTCATCGCGAATTCAGGTTCTCAAAGGCCGATCTATGTTAATCTAAGTTTCATCTCTGTTAATATTTTCGTATTGCTTTAAAATATTCCGAATCAAAATCTCGTCTTCAAAGTTATCGAAAAATTTTGTAGACAACTGATCACAGCTGCGAGCTGTACCCTGATATATCTATCTTAAATTTATCTCTCACCAGATAGGACACAATCGAAACAGGTTTACCTCCCCCCCAGCCCCAAAATTCACTTCAATAGTTAGCTACAGTAATCTGATATTTCTCTATTAATTCTTTAAACTTCCAATTTTTATCCATAAATATTTTAAAAAAACTGTTTACCACTCCATTCAAAGCTTTTCCGAAAGTTGAAATTTCAGCTCTTAAAATAACAAAATATACTTACTGTTTCCAAATAGTTTTTAACACCTAAAAATAAGCCTTTAAATTCTCTTCTTAAATTTATTTGAACTCAGGCCGTGATAGACCAAATTGTTATGGTCGTAGATTCACGGTAGGCAGCTTACGTCGAGTCGTGTGTTTGAGCCTTGATGTCACTAAAGATCCTATCTATCTAGACCCTATCTAAATCTATCGAGGTCCCAAGTCCTTCCTTTGGCGTGGTGTGGAAGTTTGGAGAGGAAGGTGCCACCTCAGGTATCACCTTCACCCCTCGACCGAGGTTCGAAATTACGAGGGCATCGCCAGTAGCTCTGGTGTTGCTTCTCGTGCGACGTTGATAAAATCTATCAATCAATCTTTAAACTCGAGGAATTTCTTATTTTTAATGCATTGCTCATCTTAACTTTTAAGCATTAATCTTAAATGTTTCATGGTATACTTTATACTCCTGGGCAAATGTTGTTTCTGAAGTTCAATTTCACCCAGTAATTTTTTCCCCAGCCAGTTCGGAGATGAAAACCCGAAAGGGTTAAGATTCCCGAAAAAGCCTTTTGTGCCACAGTTGCGAGCTCACGTCAGGTGAAGTTATAGACGAACCGGAGATCGATTTCTGATTCCACTAAAGAAATGTTTTGCTGAGAATTGGAAGCGGTCTAAAATTTCTCGCGCAGTGTAGTGTGGAAGTTAGAAGTGCGGATCTTCGTCATTTGAACCACAGGTGGTTTATCACCAGAAACTATCGCATTGTTTCTTCCCACAGGGGCTTACCTTCTTTAGATAAACAAGGTCATCATGATCCCGAGGTATTCTAGTGACCCGTTTCTTTCCCACGAGATTTGTTGTCTTTGGTAAACACAGATAAGTCCGGATAAACTGGCGATCCTTCTCGTTTTTTGACCATTCTTCTCGTCAACTAATTCCTCCCCCTCCCCCTCTTTTATTTCTGATGTTTATATCATGCTGTTTGACACAGCAAAACCAGATTAGGCTTTCTTGCCATAAACCTGAAATTTCACTCCTCCCCTTTGCTTCTAAGTGTGATGTTAATTCTAATTAAATCATCAAAAATTCCCATGAACTTACTCAGTATTTGCAATTTGATAGAATATAGAGGATAATTAATCTGCATGGATAAAAAAAATCATGGTATTTATCGACTTTTATCTTTCTGTGATATTCGTAAATGCAAAGTATATGAATTTATACCAAAAAACATCATTATCGATAGCATTATTCTGGATGTGTTCTATCGCAATAGTCTTTTGTCATGTTACGTTTTTACTTTCAATTATGAGATGCTTTAATGAATATTTGACTTCACAAAAATGATCGAAACTCGCTCCCATTCTTCTTCAGGCTCTTGGAGATGTCGAAAAGGCTTCTAAACAAACTAAAATCGTGTTGATTTCTATGGGTGAGTAAAAGAATTCTTATGACTCGTGTCTTCCTCCCAGGTAAGTAGGACCTGAACCATCTACTTTATTTAACTTATATTGTACTTAATAATATCGAATAGAATGATAATTTTAGGTTTGAATTAGTGGGGGAAAACATAGGAATATTATGCATTTCTTTCGTAATGTTACAGAAGTGTAATGCAACTGATAATAATACCTATATAGCAATAAGTGTATTTCACTAAACCCGTTGGTTTACTAATATATATTTCCCCCGTAGTCGATACTACATTTACTATTTAATTTTAAGAAAACTAGAAGAATTAGAATTATAAGAGAAGAAATATACAAATCCCTCTTCAGAGAGGTATTTCTTAACGGTACGCCATTTTTACTATTGCGTAAATTGGAGAAATCGCCCAAAATAATTGCTTGTAACGCGTGATTTATTAAGATAAAACGAATGTGTTATACATAAATGAAAATATAATAGCCCTCGTGTTGCTTTTAGTGCGACGTTAATAAAACTAAACCAAACTATCATTGAAAAGATCTATTTCTCAGTTTCTTACTGGTTTATAACACATCACCATTTATTAAAAGAAAGAAGATTGATTGGTTCCATTAATGTCTCTCTAAGCAATACAAAGGCTGTTGGCGACAGACCTAAGAATTTTGAGCCTCAGTCAAGCGAAAAGGATTACACTTGAACTGGCACCCCCTCTCCTAACTTCCACACATCGCCAACTGGAGGACTTCAAGTCATGACAGATTTAACGTGAACAATACAGATTATTAGCCCCAGCTGCATGGTGGATCTTGAGTGGCGTCAAAACTCGAACCCACGACTCGACGAAAACGGCCAGCCGCAAGTCCACAACCATGAACGCTAGGCTACTGCGGCCGCTACAGAAAGAAGGCAGCACTAAGAAAAGGCTACAGGTCCGCAGTATGTTTCACAGTCGGCAATATCATAATAGACTTGAAATGGGTAGACGGCTGTGTAAGCTAGTTGGGAACCGAGATCTTACCAACCCATCAGAATCTCCACTATCCGTCTCACGCATTTATTGGAAGAATATCAAAGCTACACTACTGACCATTAAAATTGCTACACTATGAAGGAAAGCAAATACAAAAAACATATTTGCCGTATGTAAATAGTAGGGCATGAAGACAAAATGATTAAATTTGCAAGCAGTTTGGGGGTTTATAGGGGTGTGAAATTAGTAGAAACAACTGCCACCCATGCAACTAAAGCGGCCCTTACCCAGTTAAGCAAGGTGTCAAACTGGGCTGGAATGAAAGAAACAAGCAACACATTCCATGCTGCTTTAAGTCTATACCACCTTTCATCAACCTGATACAGCTGGAAAGGGGTGGCGGCCCAATCTCTTAGCAACCCATGACCAAATGTTTTCAATGGATGACAGATCTGGAGACCATACAGGCTAGAACAACAATCGAATACTCTGATCATCGAGGAAGGTCAGAATACGAAGGGCAACATGTGGTCTTGCATTTTCTTGTTGGAAGAGGGTTTTTGGCAGGTCTCGACTATAGGGCACAACTACTGGGCGTAAATTATCAAAAATGTACCGGTCTGCGTTCAAATTACCGTCGATCCGAACTAGATATGTTTGTGTAGTGTACCCAATGGCTACCCAAACCATCACACCAGGTTCAGGGCTCCTATGCCGATATTGAATGCAAGAAAGCGGCGAACAGTCTTCTTGAAGCTTCCAGACACGTATACGGCCCTCAGAATACTACATGCAGAACCGGGACTCGTCTGAAAAGACGACATTGGGCCACTCCTCTATCCAGCTTTGTCATTCGGCGCACTAGTGTCACCGTCTCTCTCTATGCTGCTTGTAAAGGGAAGTCGAAGTAATGGTCACCGAGCTGACGGTCCACGCTTCTGCAAACGTCGTCGCACTGCATGAGTGGATATTGGGCTTGCTGTGAACATGCTTATTTCCTGTGTGGTTGAACGGTTTTGCATGGCCGACCTCACAATATGTATGGGTGGGTGTGGAAATACTGCATGCTGTTCAGTATGACTCTCAATAACTCATTTATTCCATATTCGCATGACAATGGTTGCATTTCGACCAGGATGACAGTTGATATCAAGGAAAGAAAATCCACCCTCTCTGTAGACAATGACCTTGCCTTTATCGAATTCCGACACTAGCTGGTAAGCCTTTTTTTTCCCCTTCTTCTTCTAGGCATAACATGATATTCTGAGCAAACTCTGACCTTACAAAGCGCTTTCAGTATGAGAAATACACTACGCAACTTTTCTTTTTTGCAATGCTTCAGATGTCGTTTCTCTCTCCTGCGTTGTCTAAATGCGCTGAAATACTAATCATTTACATATTCCAACCTCTTCATTCTTTCATGTGATTTTGACGTTCGTCAGATCGTTCCTTCCTAGTGTTGCAATTTTAATGGCCAGCAAAATAAGTGGAGAGGTGAAAAAAGATAAAAGTATCCAAAAAATTATTCTAAATAATAAAAGTTGAATTTATTAAGAAAATGTGGGACCATTTCCCCTTTGTTTTGTCTATTTTAAGAGTTTGTCCTAAGATATCATAAAACCTTCAAAACTCGACCTCGAAATTTCCAATCAAAATATCTGGACGCTACTGAAAAACCACTAGATGAATTTTAAAGACTGCATGAGAAAAATGGGAGTTTTCTTAGCAAGAATCGGCAATTGAAGATTAGTAAAAATTATTGAGATATAAGTAAAATTATATGCAAATAAAAAAAGCTCTTTTATTTTATATAGGCGAGTTATTCTTATAAATTTTTCATTATAATCAATCCCCGGGATTCAAAGTAATGAATTGTGTTCATAAATTGTGTTCCACTGCGGAAACTTTTCTAATTCATAAAACATTTATTAACTTCGCACTGAAAAGCAACATTAAGGCTATTGGCGACAGATCTCGTAGTTTTGAACCTCGCTCAAATGACGAGGGTGAAATCTGCACCTCCTCTTCCAAACTTCCACATTATATCAACGGATGGACGTGAGACGTCGACCAGATTAAAGTGCATCAAACCCGCTATGCAACTGTACTTTAGTGGCATCAGGGCTCGAGCCTATTACCGACGAAAACAACACCGACCGCGAGACCACGACCATGACCACTAGGCTACAGTGGCCACAACCACTGTTCTAAAACATTGTCTCGAAAAACAGGTTGGATGCGAATCAGCTTTGCCATTACTGGGGTGATTGAATCAAAGTTGAGAACAATTTTTCCGTCTCATCTGCCTTAAAAGCTTCTCATTCTCCTAGAAAAACGCTTTGTCATTTCTTTGTAAGCTTTATTTTTTGAAATTACATTCAAGAAGAAAGTTATTGAATAATTTTTATTCCTTTTTTTTTTTGTTTAAATTGTAGTGTAGAAAAGAAGATAGGTCGAAAATAGAGAAGGATCATTACATCCGGGGACGCGTGTCTCCAGTATTAGTAAATCCTTGGGAAAGAAAAATATCCCTAGGATCATGATTCTCATACGTACCTAATGAAGGTAAACCTCAGAGGGGTTAAAATATAGCGGTCCATTGCTCTCACCTAGATTCCTAATACGATATTAATAAACCATCACTTCATTTGTATACATTGTCACATTTAACATAATTTTTTTATGAAACCATTTTCAGATATTCGCAAGACGGATCAGATCAAAGCCGCCCGGAAGATCGTGGAATTAATGGTTGGGGATAGAGGACTCAACCTCCTTATCAACAATGCAGGCGCTTTGAGATGGGTGGGATTTTCTGAGATTACGCAAGAGGACTTACTGTTTCAGTACCACTCCAATGCTATAGGACCAGTCATGGTTTTGAAGGTAAAAAAAATCATTGAGCATATTAATTGTAGAATTTAATTAGCCTTCAGGAAACGAGAGAGAAATGATCTCTTCGCAATCCCAAGCGAAGGGATAATCGCCTTTGTTGCTCCATAACCCATAAAACCATAAAATCAATTTCAAGCGAAAAACCTTAAGAAATTAGAAAAATTTCCCCTGCTTATCAAATAATCCTTATCTCTTCAGAATAGAATCTGACCGTGGAGCATTAGCATTTTTAACATCGTTTAAGTTACAGCAAGTTCTTTTTTGGTTCATGGTTTATCTATTCTGATGACAGAAATAGCGGAATTTTGAAAAAAAGGTACCAGAGTTTCCAAGCACATAAAAAACGTTCCAATGATTCGTTTAAAATCATTGTATTAATATTTACTTACAGTCATTTGTCTCATAATGACAGATGCTTAAAATCAGTTTCGTAAAAATTGGTAGGAGTGTGGATACCTCTAGAGGAAGAATATATGTCTGTAAAAAATACATTTAACTAATTCATCAATTACTTGTACACAGTAAATTTATTACTATGTGAGTAAATATTATACAAGAGCTGTGCCGCCTGGCTAGGAGATTTAAGCGACTTTTTTATCATTTTACTTGTTTAGAATTTCCGACGAACTGACTGAACCATTGAAAAAGAGAATGTTTCTGTAAATTTGAACAAATATGTGTCTTGTGTAGGTCTTAATTAAAGTTTTGAATTTTAATACAAAGCATTAATGTGTAGCGATTTTTGGATTCTTATAATTGGATAAGAATTTAAAATCCTCTTGTCATTTTCAAGAATTAAATAATCTCATTACATAAGGTGTAAGGAGATATTATAGGGATTCTATCAATTGATCTTCTTGGAACTCAGTCTAACCCCCTTCAAACTGATTAAAGAAATGTAGCCAAAATTGTTTATTATGTATTTTAATGTACAGTCTTGAATAAGAGACTAGAGAATTAATTTAGTATAAGTGATCCGGACATGAAAGAAATAGCTTCAAAAATAATTCTACTTTATTGCGATATGTACTCTAAAGGGGGAAGAGCTTTTATTTGAAGAACTTTTGAACACTTTTTAGGAAGCATTGATTACAAGAAACAACGTATGGTTATTCCAAAGGGATTTCCAGATGCGAGTCTTATCTCTAACACAACATTTCCAGTGTGAAAGATTTCCTGTAATAAATAGTCAAATTCAGCTTCGATGTAAATTATTCGATGTAAATCAGTCGCGCGAGTGCTTCCCAATGAGTTCTCATAATAAAGACGGTACTTTACATTTGACAATATTCTTGCCATTTGTCTTCAAAACTGCTAATTTCTCATTTCTAATATTGCTATCAACCAAATGATTTGAAAGAACTGAAGTTGCGAAATGTACATAGAAAGAATGCTTCACATTTCGATCAAATGAGGGAATAATCTTTACTTTAAAAAAATGTAACATATTCTCATTAATTATGAACAAACAAACTTTTAATCATTAGAAATTGAGTTTTAAAATTTCAGAAGAACTAGGTTTCATCGAAATCGCCACTTCGTGATTTTGTTTAACTTCTTATTGTCTTGAAGTAAACGCTTGGTTTTTCAGGAAATGCTCCCTCTGCTGCAGAAAGCAGCTGCTCATAAAAGAGGCGGGATGAAGGCATCCAGAGCAGCTGTGCTCAACATCTCTTCGATGGATGGTTCCATTCAACTGACAGAAGAAACTTCCGAAAAATGGCTGACGGTGTTTGGTTACAGAATAAGCAAGGTGAGTTTTGAGCCGTTAAGTGAAAAATTATACCCTTATTTACTCCCGAAATTTGCGCATTCCTTGCCTTTAGTTGAAGTATTATACATCACAGACTCTGGCATCCGTTCCAATTGAGTTTCTGTATGTACAAGGGTCTTTTTTTTCAACCTCTGATCGAGCTGCTAAATCACCAAACAAGAGATTGGAGAATGGGATGCGCTGTGGACGGTTGCGCATCTCTCTAACTATAACATCTGCTATTACCGAGAAATTTCGTCATTTTAAGGCCCGCAAATATAGATACTCCCGCCAAGTGCGAGTTGCGTAGTGTGATTCGTTTTCTTCAAGCAGAAGAAAGCGAATCACACACTACGGTCTGCTGCGGTCGAAATTCACCAAAAAATGAGACGAGTATACGGTAAAAATGTTATAAGTGTTAGTTTAATTATTGAATGGTGTGGATAATTTCAAGACGGGCGAAACGACGTTCACGATGAATGGGAGGGAACAAGGATACAAGTCTGTTCAAACAAACCTCCAACAGCAGGACGGTTATGGCTACAGGGTTTGGGGACCAGAAAGTTGTCTTGCTAGTTGAATCTATGAAATAGAGCACTACGATCAATGCAGTTGTTTATTGTCAGACTTTACGACTTCGAAGAATCATTCAAAACAAAAGAAGAGGAATGCTGACTCCTGTTGTTCTCATTCATGACAATATCCGCCTTAACAGTGTGCTGTAACCCAACAGTTCTGGGGCAATTTAAATGGGAAGAGTTTGATCCTCCAGCTTATTGAATGTTATCTCTTCCTTGAACTGAGGAACTGACTAGGTGGCCAAAACTTCCAAACCAACGAGGAACTTTGAAACAAGGTATAAGTTTAACTCATTTCACTGGCGGCAACGCTCTTCGAAGAGAGGATCGGAAAGCTCGTCCATCGATATCACAAATGCTTGAATCATCACGGTGATTAATTTTGAAAAGTAACTATGTTTGTACATAACTTTTGATAACAAAATTCATTTGTTCATTCATTCATTTTTTTCTTATGATCCATCGGAGGTAGGGGGAAAAAAAGTATCTCATATGTAATGGCATAAAAAGTATTTATGAGAGTATTCAAGATTACCCACTTTTAACGAGTCGAGTAAAATAACGAGAATGTCTTGAAATTGTAATTCAGTTGCTATTTCAATTTTATTGAAGCTTTAAAATAATGAACTTCTTTAATGAATTTTCTTTACTTGTGTATATTTTCTTTTAAATCTAGAGTACCTTCAAGGTCTCATTACTATCAGAAAAACATCAGTATAGATATGTTTTAATACACATTCCCCGAAAAATAATACATTTTTCCAGTGTATGTTTTTTAAATTAAACTCACAGTTAAACTTGGAAACAGTAATAATTTTGAAAATACGTAACAAAATATTTAAAGCCCACCAGGTTTCAAATTCCATGTTTCTTTCGATTAAAATTGCTATCAGAGGCTTACATTCTTCAGCATCTGGTATATTGTCATCATTCGCAAGATGCATCCTAGTCATTTCTTTTGCCTTACCTATGGGAATTACTGTCTTTAGTAAACACAGGTGACGCTCGCGCCATCGGGATATCGATCCTTTTCTACTTTTAACCTCTTTCTTGTCAAACCAATTTGTAAATCCCCCCCTTTTTTTACAACGTTTTTCTGAATTTCACTTGGTGTGTGTGAGTGTGTGTGTGTGTCATCAAATTTTCGATCGTTAATTTAACCAACTTCCCATCAAGCTAGAGCTTTGAAATTTTGGGAATCGTTCGTACTCGCCTAACAATGCAATATTTAGACGTTTGCGATAAGTTTTAATTAATATTTTCTTTAATAATGCAGTTTAGCCCAATCACTTGGCGCGATTTTAAAAATTTGCTCCAAACTTGGCTGGTTTTTATTTATTATTATTATTATTTTATTTTTTGTTTAACTTAAGTCCGTAAAACGGAACAGGGTAGCCACATTTAGCAAAATATCGCTAAGTAATTCTTGTCGCCAAGGGTGGTTGGGTAAAAATGCATTCCATTCATTTAATTTACCGGATGAATTAATTAATTTTAGTTAGTTTTAACGTTTTTATGTATTTCACTTGGTGTGTATCTGTCTGTGTGTGTATCACTGTGTCCTCAAGTTTTCTATCATTAATTTAACCAACTTCCCAGCAAGCTAGAGCTCTGAAATTTTGGGAACTGTTCTTACTTGCCTAACAATGCAATATTTAGATATTTGCATCCAGTTTTAACTAATATTTCAATAATTTTTTTAATAAACTTTGCCGCCATATAAAAACGTTGTTTTTAAAAACGTTGGTTTTTAATTCGAATTATTTTCAAATGTCTAGATCATAGTTATACCTTTTTTGACCCAACATAGTCATATATATATAGTTCTTGCACCATTAAACTTTGCCATCATTTCCCCTTCGGATAAGCTCATAGGTTATTTTTAATGGTATTATGTCCCTACAAGAACTTTGGGTTAAAATTCTCGGACATCGTGGCCGTCAGCAAGTGATTATGAATTTTTTAAAAAATCTAAACTAGAATGCAAAGTTAATTCTACATTTTTCGGACGAATTTATATTTTATTTTATCAAACTTATATTGGTTCTCTCGTAATAACCACATGCTATTGGCGACCTTTTGCGAATTTCAGCGAACTTGCGTTTGAATTTCAAAAATGTTCAGCAATTGAAACAGAAAGACATCAAGCATAAATTTTTCATCTTTTAAACCAGATAAACTTTGCGTAGCCCTCGAGGTGGTGGCGAGCTGTTCTACGGTACTTTTTCTTTCGCTATTTTGCGCTTCCCTAGATGCAGTCTACGTGTGTGTACCAATTTCAGGATTGACGAAAATGTATTTGTGGCTCACTTTACAGTACAGATTGTTTCAATTTTTTTATAACTTACACTCATTCCAACAATAGGGAAGTTGATCGATCCTTCTATTTTTTAAGTTCACAGAAGGGACTATGACAAGAAATAATTCGTTTGCTTCACAACAAATTATTCCTGATCCGATACCACTAAAGACTCGTCGAGTCGCAGGACTAATGCACGTTAAGCCAATTGAGTCTCTAAACCAGCTTGTTGGTGCGGTGTGAGAGTAAAGAAAGTGGGATACCAGCTTATGTGATTGTTTGTTAACGTTGCACTGACAAGCAACACGAGGGCTATTGGCGACGGACTTCGAGCCTCGTTCAAGAGGCGAAGACGACATCAGAACTGGCCCCTCCCTCTCTAAGCTACACACCTCGCCATGGGAGAAAATGGGACCTCGATAGATTAAACATGCAACAACCCCACTACATGGCGGGTCTTTATAAGCATCAATCGAATCGTACACGCACTATACATAGAAATGTTTAAAATAAAGCAGGGGGGGCTACCAAAAAATTGTAAAATTCTCGGCAGTTAATCGCTGGCGTGCGGTTAATAAAGTAGCATTTAAAATTTTCTCAATACATTATCTCTTATACTTCTTACTTTTTTTCAATATAAATAAACCTTTAAGATCTCCCAGGTCTTTTTACATTCTGTAATACCTTGAAAGGAGTTAATATATATGCTAAATAAAAGAAAAAACAATAATACATAAAAAGGCACTATCCACGCACTTATTGCGAATCATTTTGGCCTTGATATCACTTAAGAATTGATTTGTAACCTGTTGATACAATGGTTCCAACCGGAGGGTCACGACCCCTAAAGAAGTCACTTTGGCTTTTTTTAAGACGTCGACGTTTAACAGTTTTAAAAACCAAATTTAAATTTCAAAGGTGGGGGTAAACGCTAACAATATATTTAATGTGATGATTATTTAAAACAGAAGTGCCATTATTTTCTACATGCCAGTAATTTATGATGGGTACTGTTTACGTTCAAGAATTCCCTTGCTGACTGCGATTTCGCTTCCTTTTTCATCTGTGCGAGTACAATATTAGATGATCGCGGGAGAGGGCGGGGGGAGATTCTCTCTTATCTTCTTTATTTATTATTTTTTTAGTGGGATCTTAAGAGCCCTACCCAACAGGAAAAATTGGAATCGAAGGAAAAGTAATTTAAAATTCATACAATCCAATAATTAATTATCCAACTGAGCTCCTCAACAGATACCTATAGAAAGAATTAAAGCGACGGCCAGTACTTGCCTTAAAAATTAAGGTATGAACATGGAAATATTTTATTTAAATTTATGAGTATTAAAATTTTTTTCCATTGATTTAATAATTGCAGTCTTGGATACATTTTCATATTGATTAAATGTTTGAATAATTAAATGGATAAAAACGGAAGCGAACCGCTTTGACAGCAATAGCTTCTAAGCTGTTAAAAAGGGTTGAGGGGAATGTAGTAAAGAAAGAGATAAATTATAAATATTTCCTGGATTATTATTAGGGGGGGGGGTGAAGCAGCTAAAAAGGATTGGATGAGGCTCTTTGATTATTTATTGAACTACAGTCTTTTGAAGTGGATGTAGTTGCTTCAGAGGAATACCCAGAAAAACATTCTCGATTGGTGAAACGAATTAATTCAGTGTTTGGAGAACATGAAACGTATTCAAAATACTGACTCGACATTGTGTTGACCTGCTACGAAACCTCCGTAACACTGTCAAAACTAGTGTTCAAGGCACCCTAAAAAATTTACGGAGTTTAGTTGATGTATGTTGTACAAAAATAAACTTTTTCACCTGTTCTGGTACCAACCTTTTTCGTTCATTGGTTCATAATGATTTTATAATACTAAAGATCCTCTCAACATCAGAATTATGACCTGAAATTGTGAAGAACAATTTTTAAAAAATTCTGAGGACTGGGTTTCGTTTCTTTCAAAAAAAATATTTAATCTGCTTTAAATCTGTTGAAAGACTTAAAAATTTAGCTTTGTGTTCCATTTCTAGAAGATTATTTAAATTTAGTAAGTTGGCCAAATAATAAAAAGTCACTAAGTCGCAGTTCTCCTTCACTTAAGTATGCAAGGAATTGCTCAATATCTCCCTCTCCTCAAGAGGTGTCTTTTTCACTAATATGCAACAAAAAATTTCAAATTCTTTAAAAGAAGTCCCCCATTTATTCAGATATAAATTTCCCCATTCATAAATGCTAAGCTCTTGAATGATAACTGAAAACTTTTTTGAATTTTCTCTCTGATACTATTTCATAATTTACTTCACTTTCAGTAGCAAAATGTTTTGTTACATTTTTAGCTAAATTGACCTTAACTGAATATAGAATTTTTGTTATTTTCGAGAGAGTAGTTTACTATTTTTTGTTATTTCCACAGAGCGGGTGCAAGCACTGAACCCTGTGGACAGCTTTGGGTAATTACATGCTTCAGCGTAAAATTATCAGGGGAAAGAATAACATGTCGATTTTTTTAGTAAGAATAAATAAACTTTTGAAAACAGACTTGAAAATGAAGATTTCTATATTTAGAAATTTTAAATTTTAGAAGATTTTAAATAGAATAGACCAATTTATATTGTCGAACGCGTCACTTGAATTGATAAAAGTAACAGCAACATGTTCTGTCGATCTTTTGTGTTTGAAATGTGAAACCAAATTGAAAACTGTGTCGACACAGTAAAGAAGGCGTCGGTAGCAGCAGTTGCCAATATTTGCGTTTGTGGTTTTGAATGTTGCTTCACAAAGAATGAATCTTTTTTTTTAACTGCCGACCAGTTACATTCTGATTTTATGTTTACTGGATGCAACATATTATGATGGGTGACAAAACAGGTTTTTTTTTCCATATTCTCTCTCTCTTTTTAGTTCATGCTAATGTTGCTTTCTTATTTTCTAAACAGAGGTCAAAAATTAATCTAACTGCATTTGTAAAATTCATAAAATTTTCACAAGAGGTCACACAAATTTTAAAAAGCAAATTTGTCAACTCTCCTTTCATTAGATGAGTATTGAGTAATTTTATCAATGTACCACTATGATATACTCTCTCTGTGTCAAAAAAAGTAGTGTTTTGAACTCTTTTGACTTTTAGTACTTTTGATCGTTAAGGTAAGGGGCGTACAGAGAGATAAACGAAAAGTTTCAATATTTTCATATATACAAATTTGGCTATTATTTAACGAGACAGGCTCTGAAAAACATTTTACTTTGGTGTCATACATATTTACTTACTATCGCCTTCAATATACACCTATTCTCTATTCCTACAATGCTCCATGCTAATCTTCCATAGTTCGAAACTGTGCTCGAAGTCTTCTGTCAGGGCCTTCAGGAAGCATGCCGCTTTTTCTTTCAACGACTCAAATCTTGTTCCTTTTAATGCAGATTTCACCTTTGGAAACAGAAGTCGCATGTCGCAAGATCCGGCGAATAAGGCGGATGATCTAACACTGGGATGCTGTAATTGGCCAGAAAGCTCTTGACATACAATGTGGAATGAGCCGACGCATTGTCTTTGTGGAAAATTTTGCCTTACGGATTATTTGTCAATTCCTAGTCTCAGCATTCGCTCGAATACTTAACCAAAGGTCAGATCGAACCAGATTACCGATTTTTTTGATACCGTCATCGGTTTTTGACGTAGGGGGAGTCTCGGGAGTGAATCATTGTCAGCATCTTCTCGCCCATCTTGAAAATACTTAAACCACTCAAAAACACGTACACGCGATAAACACTTATTATCATACACTTCTTGCAAAAAATTATAAGTTTCAGTTGCAGTAAGTTTCATGTGAAATTTCGCAACAATTCGCAGTTCACTCATCATCTTTTGTTGCTCACTTTTCAAAGAAATAACAAATGCGAACGAAGCCTGCGGATAAACGCATTTGTTTACAGAAACGATAGGCACTGCATTTAAAAGAGAAGGTTTCACGCTTAACAGCTATTGGTCGTTTGCTTATGCGTACTTCTGTAGCAGATGATTTAATAGCCACACCCAATAGTGATCTGGCGGATGAGATTGAGGGAGGGGGCAGTACACGAATCGTTTTAAAAATTCAGAAAAAGGACACGATTGAAAAAAGTTTGGAAATACTATTAATACATTACGAGCAACTTCGCGATGCATTCGATTTGGTGAAATCCGCTTGTTATGTTCATGTATGGTAGTCCTATCTTGTGTTATATCGATATTATTATAGTTTACATTCCACAGAAATAGCTACATAATAAACGCCGTTTTTTTTTTTTTTTTCTGTAAAGGAATATAAAGTCTGTTTATGTATGAATATTTCTTTTTCCTGACAGACGGCTTTAAACATGGCCATGAGAGTGGTTGCCTTAACGGTGATGGAAAAGGGTATCCTAGTGGTCAACATTTGTCCCGGATGGGTCAGGACAGACATGGGCACAGAGGATGCGGATCTCGAAGTGACCGAAAGTATTTCCACCATACTGAAAACTTTATCACGACTCGACGAATCCCACCACGGAGCCTTCCTCGACAGAAACGGAAAAAACATACAGTTTTGAAGCGGAAAATCTCTGAAGTTTTTTTGCGTTCTCAAATTTCAGGTCAGCGCAAAAATGTTTGACGAGATAATTCATGGTGTTCACAATTCCATTTAAAACAACATACCAGGTCATCAGAATTAAATAAGAAAAATAATTGACTGTTATAACCAAAATTTATGAGAAGAAAAAGAGTATATGTTTAATGGCGCAAGAGCCCAATATGGCTATGCTGAAAAAGAAAATGTAACTGCAAACTAGAAGTTTGAAAAAAATTCATAAAAGAAATGGTTGATTTTTGTTCATTATTGATTTTATTAACGTCGCACAGCAGTAACACGAGGGCTGGTGACGACGAAATTTTGAACCTCGGTCACGTGACGAGGACGACACTCGAGTAGGTACCCCCTCTCCTAACTTCCAACGGGTGGACTTTGGACCCTGACAGATTTAACATGCATCAGCCCCGGTGGATCTTTTCGCGGCATCAAAGCTCGAACACGCGAACGTTGCGAAAAACGTTGGCCGAGACCATGACCATTAGGCTACCGCCACAAGAAGTCCATAGGTAGTCACTTACCTAAAAAGGTAATCCCCTGATCAAATTGAGACATCAAAATGGGTTTAGTTTAGTTTAGTTTTTTTATTAACGTCGCACTAGAAGCAACACGAGGGCTATTGGCGACGGACCTCGTAATTTTGAACCACGGTCAAGTGACGAGGACGACACCTGAGCTGGCACCCCCCTCTCCTAACATCCACACCACGCCAACGGGAGGACTTTGGGCCCCGAACAGATTTAACGTGCATCAGCCCCGGCTACACGGCGGGTCTTTGGTGGCCAAGGATCGAACCCGCGACTGAACGAAAACCGCCAGCCGCTATCCACGACCTGACATCAAAATGGGTTCCAAGACAAATTGTTCATACCTATATCGCGTACTGCTAAACTGATTTAAACATTGCATGCTAAAGAGGAAAATTTGCGTATTTTGACATTCTAAATTTTAAAGACGCAGTTTCTATATAATTTAAAATATTTCTATGACATTTCAATCTTGTTTTCTGTATGTTTCGAATTAGACAAAGACAGTTTTAACATAATTTAATTCCTTGGTTTCTTTTTTCGGTTGTAAATTGGTTTATAAACGTCGCATTTAAGTGCAACACGGGAGTTATTGGGTGCAGATCTCGTAATTTTGAGTCTCGTTCAAGCGACGAAAGCGAAATCTGAGATGGAACCTCCCTCTCCAAGCTTCCACATCACGCTTAAAGAACTTGAGACCTCGACCATATTCAAAGTGCATCACCGCTACTAGCATCAGTGCCACGGCGGGACTTTAGAAGCATTAGGAACGAGTCTACAACTCGAAAGAAACAACGTCGGCAGCCAGTCCGCGAACACTGGGTTACAGTGGCCTCTGTTCAATTACGAAAGTTATCAAAGGAGTACCGAGTGTATATTGCTAATGGTCGACGAAAGTGGAAATCCGTTAACCGGAGCAGGTTAATTTAAAATTTTAAATCGATACGCAAATCAAAATGTTTACATTTTAAATGTAATCCAGAGAGTAATCTTGCATACCTGTCTATTAGTAAAATTACGAATTCAAACACAGATGATGTCCACCTTGCTTCGCATGCACTTCAGTAATTGTATTCGAACAAGATACAAAAGAGCTACTACAACAGCTTACAGAAAAATTGGAAATTATTAAGAACATACGTTTTTTTTTTTCTTCACAAAAATTGAGGCAAGCACCATACCACCAAATGAAAATGTTTAAGAACTGAGCGATTTTAGAGAGGTGAAAAAAGGAAGATGGCCCCTTTTAGCAAATCTCATATCAATTTGAATGTGTTCAAATCAATATCAATTTGAATATTGTTCTCAATATCAATTTGAATGTGTTCAAATGAAATATTTCCACAT
The DNA here is from genome assembly GCA_019974015.1 of Nephila pilipes. Classification (NCBI taxonomy): domain Eukaryota; kingdom Metazoa; phylum Arthropoda; class Arachnida; order Araneae; family Nephilidae; genus Nephila; species Nephila pilipes. Next base: position 201,733 of record BMAW01100183.1, on the reverse strand, counting down.
TTTTGAAAATTCATTCTATAAGGTACTATCAAAAAGTATTCAATTGTAAGTGTTCAAGATTAATTGTAATTCACACCAAACATAAGATTTTCAAATCTTCATAATTTGTAAAAATCTTTTCACTTATTGAGAGAATAATACAATACAGTATTTTAAAATATTGCATTCTATATTCTCAAAACAAGTAAACCAAAAATTTATTGAAATTAATTATTTGGGGCAGGAGGTTTTATATATTGTTCAATATATTAATAGTAAAAACATTCGTTTGAAATGCTAAAATTTTCTTTATAAAAAAAAAAGATTAAATGATTCCTCTTTCAATAGTATATATATACACATGTTGATGTCCAGAAACAAAGAAAAGTAAAATATATTTATATGTTAAAGATTCACAAAACTCTAAATAAAATGAGTCGACTTATAATCAAAAAAGGGGCATCTAACAATGAAATAAGATTAGCCAGATTTTTTACACTTTAAAGCAACTTTTTGTCCCTCCCTGCAAAAAATATGTTTGGCCAACACTCTTGTAAAAATTCACTCTTTGCGATATACAAAATATATGCAACACACAAAACATCCATAAGCTGTTGGATCATTGGTGGAATTCTGATGATTGGGATTTATTAAAACACATAAAAACTGTATCCTTTACTTTAAAAAAGTACACATACTTCAAAAATTTAGCTTTCAAGATAAAAATTTTGTTTTCCCAAAGGAAGTAAATTTTCCCTTTAGTACATTTTTTTAAGGAAAAAATATTCTGTTTCCAAATTTTATTTCTACAAAGCTCAGAAATTGCGATTTATTTTGAAGAATATAACAAAACTTACAATATTTCTACTTAATATATTTAAATACAATTTTGTAGCTATCTACCATTTTTAAATTTCATCAAATAAAAAAAGGGGGGGATTCTTAATTTTATAAAATATATGGAATTTCACCTTATTAGCATAATTCACAAGAGATAAAATACTTTTTATACTTTGGCTAAGTCAGAGCACTTGAATATATTTAAAAACTTCAAACAAAAATTTGAAATAAAATCAAAATGTTCTAAAGATGATTTGTTAGTTTGTTCATTAACATGTTTGAAAGAGTGCAAAATTCCTTGTTAAAACAAAATTGGTCAATTAAAAAATACTACATTTTCAATACTATAATTCTAGAAGATGTAATAAATCTGCAATAAATTATTGCAACAGGTACAAGAAAAATTAGACACATGAATTTTTTTTTAAAAAATCTATTTATTAAAGGCAGGCTAGTGTTTCTTATGCTTGGAAATACTTTCATACTTTGATTTACTTCTGTACCACAACAGGAAAGGAATGCCTAGGGAAGGAAGAGTCATGACCGCAAATGCTGCCCAGTCCATCTGTAAAAAATTTTGGAATGTTCTATCATATACACATTTATGTAGTAAAAAAAATACAAACCTTTTTATCATTTTCAATTTATACTCCTTATGCTTAGACTAAATTCAAGATTCTAAAACAATATTTTTGAAGAAGAAAAAAAAAAATCTGTATAATTGAACATGAAATAGGAGAACAGCAGTTTTCCAATACCAAATAAAAATTCTTCAGTACAAGACTGGTATATGTATTTATTAGCTCTTTTAGGAAATGTAAAGTTAGAGAACAAAAATTTGTTAAATGTTTTGCTTCTATTTCAAATTCAAAAATACAAATGAACAATTAGTCAATGCATCAAAGAACTTGATTCAATAAAATTTTCCGACAAAATTAAGAAAATGATTCAATTAAAATGTCATTTTTATTAATATCAACTTCTAAAGAACGAATAACATTAATGCTACAGACTTAAAATTTTTGAGAGTTAAAAGTTACTTTTCAAAATAGTAAAAACACAACTAAAAATTTTTTTAATTTCAAAATGTTAAGCAACATATTGTTCATAAACGATACTATAATCTGAAACAAAAAAACAGATATTTTATAAAAATATCAATATATTTTCAGCATTTATAGGCTATGAATTTCATTACAGGAAAAATAAAAAAATTTTAAAAAGCTAGTCTTAATATTTTTTTTTTTTTTTTTGCTTCTTTTTAATTGTGTTTAAGCTTTAAAATATTATCAAAACATTTGTTTTACAAATCAAATTATGTCTAGAAATTAGATTTTTTTCTAAATTTTGTATTAAAAAAATCATTTAGAGTGAAATTTTTTTTAATTTATTTTTTAGTTTTTGTTTATATTTCTAGCAAGTTTTTGCATTTTGTTTTCCCCATTGTCTCTTTCTTCTGGATTAGTTTTCTTGCCAGACCCAGCTCACTAGTGTATAACAGCTGAACATTTTTGAAAATAGTACAGTTTGTTTCAAAATTTGTAATGAGTATATATTATACATATATATGTATGCATATATATATATATATATATAATAAAAATCAATAAAATTATGTAATAAACATGTATAGAAGCTAATAATAAATCACAATACATATAGAGCAAAAATAACTTAATCAAATTTTAAATGTAACATTAAAACTGATAAAAAATGCCATTACTACCACATTAATAAATAACTGAATATATATATATATATTGAGCATACATAATATACATATATAGGTAATCTAATAATAAACTACCTAATTACAGCAATATAAAATTCAAATGTATATATAACTGAATTTTATGATCTTTGAAGCTTGATGTCAGATAAATTACAGATTTCTATCAATTAGTATTTTTCTCTTTAATGATAAATCGCTATAGTTATTAATAAAGTAAGAATATGAAGTTTCAGATTATTATAATACAGATAATTTTTAAGAATTAAGTTATTTTCAAGCACACAAATGCATTTTTTTAGTAAAAATATTAATTTTTCCCCGCTGTTAAATCTTTGTAAATATATTCAGACTTTAGATAACCATTTTATGTGTCAATTTTTAATATTCATCACAAGGTTCTCCTTCGGTTACAATCATTCTTACTATATACAAAACTGTTAAAATATTAAGTAGAATATATTTTATTGGAAATTAACTTGGTTTTATTAACATTTTTTTTTTTCTATTTGATTAAAGAAATTTTATGATCAAGGTGACAATAAATTTTGTCCAAATCTATGCTGATGTGTTTTACAGGTAGTCAATTTTTTTAACAGCAATAATCACTCTGAGAGTTCAACAATATCACTATTCAAAAATTTCAATTTAATGTTAGTAAGAAGCTTATTTTCATAAGCAGAGGTATCCATTCAAACAAAAAAAAAATTTAAGAAGAAATCTTACCTAAAAAAATTTTTTAAAAATTTAAGAATATAGTTATCAAAATCTTGACAGATATTGTTAGAAAAAAATTCAGCAATACTTAAATCTCATACAACTTGATAAATGTTACACATCTAATATAAATTACTTCTTATGTACTTTAGAAATAAACAACTGACAACAGAAATAATTTAGGTTGCTTAGTCAGGAACTAAGTAACCTAAATTAAGAAATTGTTGAATCAATCATAAAACTGAATTGTAATTGGAATACCTATGCATGCGAGTAATAACAAGGTAGTTAAAAACTAATATACAAAGGGACACACAAATTAAAGAGTATTTTAAAGTGATTTTTACTTACTATTTGAGAATTTTTTAACAGCCAGCTCCCAGTATGTGGGATGCGACTATTCAAAAATTCTAAAAAAGCAAATAAAATCACTCCAAAATCAAATTTATATGCCTCATTGTGAGTTAGTTTTAAAAAAAAAAAATTTAAGGTTTAGTTTGCCTCATGTCATAAAAAGTATCTAGTATGCTTCCTTTAAAATATAACACATATATATAGTAGATACCACATGTATACTTTTATAACATATTTTCATGGCAAACATAAATGTGTAGCAACATTCAGGAATTTCACTTTATTGTTTGAAAATAAATTGGTTTTTAATGAGTTTGGTTCGGTTTTATTAACATCTTCTAGAAACAACATGGGTGTTATTGGTAACAGACCTCATAATTTTGAGTCTCGGTCAAGTAATGAAGACAATACCTGAGCTGATACCCCCTCTCCTAACTTCTACACCACACGAATTCTTTTTAATGATAGAATTTTCACTTCATTGATTTGCTAAAAAGTTGAATGTAACTGAGCAAGGAGCATACATTATTTTTTTTCTCATGATGGAATATGTTCCCCAAACAAATTTAAAATGTTGCAAAAAGTATTAAAGACAGAACTGCTCTTCAAAAATCACATTATTTGATTGGTAATAAAAAATTTTAAAAGGTAGATAATACATCTTAGATTATTTCAATCTGGAAGAGCATCTACTTCCCCCCTCCCATTAATGATTAACATGTTACATCAGAATTGGTGGCTAGTGATTTGATAATAAAAAACATTATCGAACAAATTTCAATAAAATTTAATTCCTCTCCAGGAATTTTGAATTGTTTGCTTTGTTTCTCAAGTTATTCTAAAAACTATGAATTTTCTGAATCTGCAAAAACTATGTAAAGATGCTTCCTCAAGGTGATTCCCCTTCTTTAACCTCTCTTTCCTTCCCTAATCTCTCAGAAATTCCTTTTTTCTCTTGTGCACACGTTCAAAAGGATAGAATTCTTTTCTACAGCACTAGGTGTTAAGAACAATGTAATTTCGATCATTAAACTAATTCCACAAATAAAAAAAAAATTTACTTGCAATTCACTACATTTTTTTTAAAACTCAAATAGATATTATACTTAACTCTGATGAAGGAGACTAATTATTCCAATTTTTTTTACTTTGGTTTTATAGTGAAAAACAGCAAGTGAAAGTTAATATAAAAATATATTTAAATGCACTTATTTACACAACTATACACAACACTAACAGCCACTTCAATGAGGGAAATTTTCTTCGTAACTTTCACATGCTAATTCCTTTGTATCATATTTGCAACAGCTGTGCAGAAGGAGTTAAATGCACTATTACTCAGGAAGAAACTTGGATATAAGCTTTTGATATAGAAACAACAGTAAAATGAGTGGCACTGGACCAAAATGACATCAAAGTCGTTAAAAAAATCAGACATGTCAACTAGTTTTTTTTCCCCCATTGTTGCGATGTTATGCATTATTAATTTCTACCAACTGACCAAACTGTTAATACAAATTATTTGAGTGTTTTGCACTATTTGTGAGAAGCAATTATTTAAAAATGGTCTGAATTGTAGTGAGATAACCCATCACAATAATGGGGTTATCCTCACGATGTCAATAATAATCGTAATTTTTTAATTTTTTACAAAACCTTCAATAACTGCAACTCCACAAGCACCATATTCACCTGATATGGTACTTTTTCTTGTTTCCATTGTTAAAACTACCTCATTGTGATCACTGTTTGAATTCGTAGATGCAATGAAAATTTTTTTTATATAAACATGAAGACATAATTTTGAGAACTGGGAAAGACATTGACAAAGTACTTAGAAGTAGGAAATTACTTAGATGAATATGCAATAAAACTTTGACCAATAAATGAACATTCTTTGTTTTATGACAGCATTTCAGGTACTTTTTTTTTATCACAGAAAAATACAAAAGTTTATTTCCAAAATTATGTTACAAAATCTCATTGTTTAAGAATCACTTAAAAAAATGTATATAAAGCTACTTTTAGGCAAAGTATGAGTAATCACACATAAAACAGCTCAAGAAAAAAAAAAAAAAAAAAAAAAAAAAAAATTTTTAATTAAAATTTTAAAAAAAAAAAAAAAAAATTAAGCAAAACAAATTAACTATTAGTAAGAATTCAATACGTTTCCTAAGAAAATTCACCAATTTTTTTTAAAAATATAGAGACAGATTGGATGATATGACTATAAAAAACTATTTTAAAAAATGAGGGCAGCAATGCAATCGATTATATGAACACAGAAAGAAACTTTACTGAATGCAAATGAAAAGTTGGAGAAAAGTTACTCTTTTTCAATGCAAACCTAGCACTGAGCTTGCTTTTCAGATAACACTTATCAGACTCAAAATTCAATCCAAATTAATTTGAAATAAACATTTAAAATAAAATATGTAATTCTATACAGAAGAAAATGAATTTTTTGAATTTTTTTTCCTCTGAATTTCATAGATTAAAATTTTTTACTTCAATCATCTTAAAAGAAACATTTATAATTATTTAGTTATGCATTTACACTTGGACCATAAATAAAAACTTTATACATGGACATTATTTAATTTGTTCAGAGACTGGATGAAACAAGCCTCTTCCATAAAAATTAAAATTCTGATTTTGTGATATAATCTTCAAAAAAAAAAAAAAAAAAAAAATTATAACAGTCCTTAAATATTTTCAAATTAGCATACAAGTATATAGCAAACTTTTAAAATAATTCTTATTTAGCTCTACACATATACACATGCATTTAAATAAAATTAATCTTTTTATTAATTGACAAGATAAAATGTGACAACAGTGTTCGAAAACAGAAGCTGCTGTACAATAATTGACAATTTGTAATACTGCAAAGAAATAAACTTAAGGCTAATTAAAAACTAAGTATGAAAAAGTACTATTTATAAAATTTTAAATGTTTATTAATGCAGTTAAATTAAAATAATAATTTTAATAAAAACAAGAAAACAATCATACATTCTAAGACAAATTTCCTAAGTTTTAATGGATTGCAAAAATTAATTTGATTTAAAAATTTTAACAAAGTAACATAAACAAAAATATTTTTCATTTTGTTTTTCAACAAAAGCAATGTATGATAGTTTTATAAACAAATGTTTATAAAATCAACACTTTAAAAAACAATTCTTCCTCAGTGTGCTTCTAAATTTAATGATAAACACTTAAATTTTTTTAGATGCTTCTTTATAAAAAAAAAAAAAAAAAAACATTTAAATATCAACATTTTAAAAATCTATGAAAATCAGAAATTACAGATTTCATTGCAGGATTTTCTTTCCAAAGAGTTTTAAAAACTGAAAATATTCATAATTTTAAACAGCCCACTCAATGTTCAGGAATCTGATGTAAATAAAAAAGATATAGATAAAAAAAAATATAGGTATAGGAATTTTATTGATAATTGCTTTCATTCACAATCTATACAATCAAAATTTGTTATGTACACATATTTGCCCATTATCAGAAATATATATATATAAATAAAATTGATCTAGAAATATGCACTCATAAAAAAAAAAGTACTTACAGTATGAGGTGAAAATTTTCGGTCGAAATCTTTAGCAGGTATGATGACTGCCTCACCGGGTTCAGTTGAATAGCACACCTATAGTAGTGTTAAAATCATATGTATTGTATTGCACTTTCATTTTTCTCATAGGTAACAAACAGTTTTGTAAAGTAACACCTTCATTAAATTTACTTTTAAAAAGTATAAAGGGAATCGAGATGTTTTCTTCTGACCAAATTAGAGAACTTTTTAACTTAAATTATAAATCTTTAATTAGCATTAACCTTATTAGAATAGACTATAATGAATTTAATATTTGACTAATGAGAATTTCACATAGAAAATTTTTTTATATAAAATATATAATTTGTAAAAGCTTAAAAAAATAAGATAACCAAATACGCAATTTCCGATAATTTATGTACCATAGGCTATTTATTTATATACAAGATCAAAAGTATTAAAACCTCAAGCTTTTATAAATTATATATTATTTTATATTTCATTTCTATACCTTTTAAATCCATCTGTATACAAAAGCTTGATTTTGAAAAATTAAATTTACTTGGATCTATTTAATTATTTTTAGACAGGAAATTTATGACTAAAAAGCAATTATGCATGTTACACACAAAAGCAAAATTTCAGCTTGATCGGATGGGAGGATGTGGATAAAAATTTGAGTACAAAGTGTAAGCATGCATCCACGATATTGATAATCCATCTATTCAAAATATCCTTATTTAAATATATTCCTTAAATCCCAAAATTAAACACCCATGAAATATTCTTTTAAATTCTTATACTACATGGTTTGTTTCTCTATTTCTTTCCCTCTTTCATAATGATTTAGAATTGGGATATACCAACATTTTAATTTCTTGCCCATAGTACAAATCTACATTTCATTTTTCCTTTGCTTTGCCACTGTTTTTTTTTTTTTTTTTTTTTTTCAGTAAATTTGCAAATTAATTAAAAGCTTTCATTTTTGAATTTCTTACCTCAGAAAAAAATTTTTAAACTTTCTTTCACTTTTTAAAAAAAATTCTACATCAATAATGTCAAAGTGGGTTTTTTTTGCATGCATCACAAGAGTAGGATTCTTGCACAATCCAAGCGTTCCCAGTTATTTTTAGAAAAACAAATATACAAATTAAAAAAATTACTGCTGAATTTATAAAAATAGTGTTAAAAGTATTAATTTTGAGTTTTGTAAAATTTTTTGAATTACTCCACTCAAAAATCTATCAACCCAAACATGGTATTAGTAAGAATCTGATGAAATAACTAAAGCTCATTAACCATTGTGCTGTTGAGGCAACCACCAGCCTGATTTCACAATGGAGGTTCCATAACCATAATAAATAGAAAGACAAGCTGAAAAAGGAATGAGAGAAAGAGCAGTTCAGTGATCAACAGAAGTTTTTGAGGTTGGATTTTGC